>PVJO010020776.1:0-31320 GCA_004026905.1 Hystrix cristata
TCCAGCTCCTATTTGTCTCTCCCTCCTTTGGGAGCTTTTTACACTTCCTGTGCACAGCATCCACTTGACATTCACTGCCTTATATCAGCTGTTCAAACTTTAATCATCTTAGTACATACTGTAGTTTTAATTGAGAAACAATTAAGAAATTGTTAAGGATGAAAAGTGTGGAAAATATATTTTGTATACTCCAGTGTGTTGAGCACAATACTGTATCATTAAAACATAGTTGCTAAATAAATATTTGCTTAAGTGTACCTTACTGTAAAAATAACCCATAGCAGTTTAATGTAAACTAATTTATATATCAATAGCTTTTCTCTGTGAATTCTGCTGTAATAACTAACAATAAACAGGATGGTCAAGTGTCAAGTATTTAATCTTAACATCTGTCTCACTTAGAAAGAAAGTTGATTCTTGTTAAGGACAATTTTTTAAAATGTTTCCCAAACTCTAGACACTCTCCTTCTCTCCAGCTGACATAACCATTAGTGTGTATGTCTCCATATGGCTAGAATTTTATTTAATCACTCTCTGGGGTTTTTCCCAACTAGCCTGTATCCTAATCTCTATCCCTTCTCCAAATATCCTAAATTCCCCATTTTCTCCTGAAAAAAAAAAGCTTAGAGAGAAGAAGCAATAGAAAAGTGTTAAAATATGGATTTATAGAGAACAGCAAGAAGCTGAAAGTTTCAATTTATCAAGTTATTTTAAAAGAGGCCTTTAATTTAGAGCAGTATTTTGAATACATAACAAAATTACAAAAAGATGGATTAAACAATTAACTTCTGGTGATTTCAGAAATGTCTCTTTTTATGCAATATGCCAAAGTACTCTTCTTCACCAACAAACATTAAAGTGTAAATGCTGGAAGTCATGCAGTCTCTGAGTTAAAACGTCAGACTAACAGATAGTCTTCATTTGGTAAAGTTCACGTTCTGTCATCCCACCTCTTTAGCCTACTGAGGGCCAGAATCTTTTTCTTCTACTTTTAGCTTTCTGTTTTCCTTCAAGAGACACTGAGCTACCTGAAGAAGTAGTTAATATGTGTGACTCTTAGTTGCCCCTATAAAATTTTAAGTGTGCACACAGAGATATTTGCCACCTAGAAACAAGTATCACCTACCTACCATTCAACTCATTACAACTCTGCAGATCAACTAGTAGATCCCTTTCTTCTCCTGCATGCCGTATACATGAACTACTAGACTGACTTTTCCAGGTTTTTTTTTTCTCTTTAAGTTTACTTGCTTTTTACGAATATCTGAAAAGCTAGTTTGCCCATACAGTGTGTGCCAAGAGCTTTCAGAAACTTTTGGATATATTTCACCAAAGAAAAGTTAGAAAATGTTGTATTCATTCACAAAATAGTAAGCTGAAATTTGGCAAGTTTAAATCTTTCTATAAGATTCTACAACGTAAGAATGAGATCTGAAGCCTTCTAAATTACGAGCTATTAGTTCTTAATCTACATTTGATTATTCATATCTGATTATTGTACTAACATACTCTTAGCTATACTTGTTCCTGACAGATGCTGCCCAGAAAGACTCTTCAAATATGTGCCTGGCCCCTTAGACACAATTTGTCACCATAGACCTGATCATCTTCTTGTTTATGCTAGAAATATCCTGTAGTATAGTGGCCTCATTATACTGCACACAGCCTCTCAAAACTAATCATTACGTGACTGAAAGGAGAATAAAGAGGGGAAGACATAACATCATGTCACATGAAGTATTTCACTTGTTGACTATAAGAAGCCATTACGTGTATACTAAGAATGAAAAAGAATTCTTGGGCCTTCTGGTTGCATCATAGTGGCATAAGATCCCTACAGCTTATCGCAAGGGCGGGGAGGAAGGAACGAAGGGGAAGGGAAGGGAGGGAGAGAGGGAGGGAGGGAGGAAGGAAGGAAGGAAGTAAAGAAAGAAAGAAAGAAAGAGAAGGAAGAAAGAAAGGAAGAAAGAAATAGAAAAGAAAGAAGGAAGGAAAGAAAGGAAGGAGGGAGAAAGAAAGGAGAGAAAGAAGGAAAGAAGAGAAAGAAGAAAGAAAGAAGGTAGATAGATCTTAAAAGTAAAGAAAAACAGAAAAATTGCAGAAGGGGATAACAAGCTGGAGAAGTTACCCACATGTGGATGTTACCTCTCTCTTTTTGAATTAACTCATAATCTATATAGCTGTGCCTTAAAGGTAAGCCCTAGTTACAGAGAATCAAAGTGATCATGGCAACTTGGACAACAAAAACTGCAACAGAAACTCCAAATTTCTAACTAAAGAAACGCTCAGATGTTTGCCAGCCATTTTAAGGAAAGTCACTGATAGGGGAGAGACAGAGAAGGGTAAACTCTGAGTTGTGTACAAATCCATGCGATTCTTAGCCTAATCCCCAAACTGAAGACAACTTGAGCAGAATAGACTTACACCACAAAAAGAAATGCTTTGAGAACTGAATTAAGATTTGAAGACCTATAAAAAGAAGTAAAAACAAATTTATACTTCTAATCTAACTGGGTTCATTGACTACTTAAAACAACATGATTTTTCTCCAGGAGATGAAACAGGACAGAGGCTATGCAATCTATGGTTAATAATACCCATGACATATCATCTAAAATGACACAATGACAAGGACAATATGGATAATTTTCTACTGAAAAGATAATCAATAGATGGCAACCTGAACTATCAGACACAACTTTGAAGCAGCAATTATAACTATTTCCATTGAGCTAAAAAAAACACTTGAAATTAATGAAACATTAGGAATTATTAGAAAGAAATCAAAACTATAAAACAGAATAAATACAAATTTAGGGACTAAAAAATGAAGTATCAAAAATGAAAAAAGTGCTGGACATACTTAAGAAAAAACTGGAGATGACAGAAGAATCAGTGAAATTGAAGATAGATTAGTAGAAATTATCCAAGCAAAAGAACATGGAAAAGAAGAAAAAAAAAGACTGAGATTAAAAAAAAAAATAACAGAATCTTAAAGATCTGTGGGAACCCATCGAAAGATCTAAAACTTGTTTCTTTTGACTCCCAAAAGAATAAAAGAGAAACTGGGGCAGAAAAATGTTTGAAGAAATAATGACCCAAAAAATCAAAAATTTAGTGAAAGACATACATTTACAAATTCAGTGAGTTCAGTGAAAACAGAAAGGCAACACTCAAATCAAAGCATGGCTTTACACAGTACAGCCAAACTGTTGAAAATAAAGGGCAATGAAAAAATCTTAAAACCACTAGAAAATAAAAAATCACATAGCATACAGAGACCAATGAGACAATAGAATCAGGAAACCATAAAGAAATAATAGAAGCTAAGAGATAAGTGAACATCTTTGAAGTAGTGAAAGAAAAGAATCATCAGTTTATAATTCTATGACCAGGGAAAATATCTTCATCACCAAAAGAGAAATACTTATTTTGATGAAGGAAAACAAAGAATTTTCCCTCAGCACACAAACTCCACAAAAAGCCAAAATGCTGGTTTTTAAAATACCTTCTTTTCCTTGTTTCTAAGCATGGAAGTTAAGGTCAATGACTTGAGATGTTTCATCTTTTCTAACATGGGTCCTAAGTGTAATATTTTTCATCTAAGTATTCTAAAAATTTTGGTAAGTTGCCTTTTCATTTTCCTTAAATTTATAGTGTAGGTTCCCTTCTGATGTCTTCTTTATGTCCCCAGACTGTTCTTCTTTGGCTCTTTCTGTTCTCTCTTCTTCCCAGCTGCCCTGAGATTAGCAGCTTTCCTCGGCAGTACCCTTCCACTATGATATTTCTGCCTTGGAGCCAGCTAGCCATGAAGTGAAACGTCTGAAACCATGAGCCAAAATAAATATTCCCTCTTTTAAATTGTGTATTTCAGGTAGTTTGTCATAACAAGAAGAAGTTGACTTCTTTATAATTATGAAAGGAACTTACTTATGCCTAGTAGTATTTATTGTTCTCAATATACAATGTCAGATACCTATATAGATAATCTAGATAATTTCTTTTGGCTGAGGTTTGTATATGTTTTTTCTATCCTACTTTTAAACTTATTGTGTTTTCTCATTTAAAGAGGATTCATAGGTAGGTAGGTAGATACACTATAATGCAGTCTGGGAGCAATCTCTGACAATTCAATGTATTAAACCTATAATCATTTACAACTCTTTTGGTTTTCTCAAGAGTTTCATATCCAAGATTTACAGAGTGAGTTTTCTAAACCCAAAAGAAGAGACTGGCATATAGTCTGTTGTTTTGAACCTTAGACACAACTTATTATTCCACCCCTTCATAACACAGTCCTGATTGTCTAATATGGGATATTCACCATAACTCACAGGTTATTGACATCTACACATTACATATCTATATTTTTTTAAGTATGATAGGAAACAGGAAATTATCTGAAGGTATAGAAAGGCAATTATTTTTTATCTGTAAATTACTAGATTCTGCTCTTTGCAATCTAATCTTCCTACACTAGTAAGTATCACAGCATCATGAATCTAATCTCCCAATATTTGTTCTGAATAACTCTTCAATAATCACCAACAAAATAGTCTGCCTCTCTAATTTGCACCATTTTTCTTAGCACCTGAGAATAGATGCTGAGGGTCAGGAAATTTGGAATCATTTACAGCATTCAGCAATTTTGTGAAAAAAAGAGTTTAATTACCAGTCAACTGATAAACAGCCCATCAGAATTTGCTATCAAGTACATTCTAAAAACTAAATGAGGTATAAAGCCTAACTTCTTACATGTTATGAAGACTGAGAAGTGGTAAACCTCACCAACTTCATAAGATGCTTGAGTGACCCAGTCTGGAGTTCTGCTATAACTCTGGATTTTTAGAAGAAAATGAATTCTATCTATTATGCTGTGACTTCTGTTAGTTGTTAACAACATTGAATCCAAAGCTAAATATCTTAAAATACTACTTAGTCCATCGGGAATTAGTGCCAGGACCCCTCTGCAGATATTCCAGATCCTCATACAAAATGGTATTGTATTTGCATATAACCTTTACAGATCCTCCTATGTACTTTATTATCATCTCTAGATTATAGTATATACTTCAATGTAAATGCTTCACCAGTAGTTGTTGTGCTATATTGTTTAGGTACGTGCTCACTTCACCAGCACATATATATTGTTTAGGTACTAATGAAAGTGAAACAGCATATTCGTTACAGACATAATTTTTAAAAGCAGTTTTGATCTGCAGTTGGTTGAATCCACA
Source organism: Hystrix cristata (assembly GCA_004026905.1). Lineage (NCBI taxonomy): Eukaryota > Metazoa > Chordata > Mammalia > Rodentia > Hystricidae > Hystrix > Hystrix cristata. Next base: position 5,238 of record PVJO010020776.1, read on the forward strand.
CCAGCAGATGCAGGACCCACAGATGTGAAGGGCCAGTTCTCCATCTATTTATCTGTGTATCTAATGAGATGATGTCTACCAATGAGTTTGTTCTTTAAAGGCAGAAACTATTTTGATTTCTCTGTCCTCTCCCAGACCACAGAAGTGCTAGACACAGAGTAATGAGATTTTAAGTTGATTTTTTTAAGACAGGTATTGGAAGTCACCTATTGATGAAAACACTTTCCTTAAAGGCTTAAATTGGTGTGAAATGAAGCAGAAGACCATGCTAATTTAATTCCTGAAAATCTGAAATCCTCCCACTTACATTAACCAACATACACAAGTTGGAAAAACCATTTTACCATTTAAGTAAAGAAAAAAACTAAGCATTTTAATTGTACTTTTGTACTTTTATCATACACTATCGTTTTATGAAAAGACCCTTTTATAACGGCTAGCCTGAGCTTAAAAATTGCAAGTTGGCAGGCACACAGATGAGAAAATGCTTTTTTATTATGATGTTTTGCTTCTGGCTTAGGCCTTGCGTTTTCATAGTCCTATCATATTTTAATCATTGTCAGCTGATTTCTACTCAAGCTTATTTTATCCTATGATTGGAAACATTTAGGTTTAAAAAAAGATAAAAATCCTCATAAATTATTCATTGAAAAGATAATAACCTATTAAATACAATTAAACCTTGAATTAATCTACAGAAGTTGCCATGGTGTCTGATATTTTTTTTAACTATCTGTATCTTAAACACATTCTTATAAAACTTGATTTGAAGTGCTCTGAGTTGTTTGCTTTTCTTTGTAGAGAGTCAAGACAGGGCAGTAGTTAAGCACATAGATTCCATAGACTAAAAAATAATACTGGCTTGAGAACTATTTTAATAGAGCACTTCAAATATTGTAAATACTAGCTGTGGTAGTTATTATTGTGGTTGCTATTATTCTTATTGCTATTGTATGAAAAATAAATATTCACATGAAAATACTGAAGGGTTGTTGGCATATCCTACAATGTTAGATTATTTTATTTACTTCATTCACAGTTTAAATCGTGCTTTGTTTTTGTACCCATGTGCTGTTGCTTTCTCCCCCCTCAGTTTTAGTAATGTAACTGAGTTTCCAAGACACAATTTATTTCTTGCCCTAAAAAACAACAATAGTAACATTGAAAGCCATTATGCTATATGCAATCTGGGGCAATAAGTGAAGTCAGAAAATTGGTATGTTTAATTATTCATACAACTAAAACAATAGCATTTAGAGGTCAGCACTGTGGACAAAGAATTACTAATATGCAAGCATACATTTTAAGTTTTGCAACTTAAAATGAGAACCAAGGTAAGAATTCCCCTATACTTCTCTCCAGTTGCGAAAGAAATCTTTCCATATGTGAGTTCTAAGAACATCCTAAATCTTTCATTTCTAATCTCTTCAACTAGTGGAACCTTTTTTAAACTTATTTTTTAAATAAGACTTCAAATGTTGCTAAAATCCCCTTAATGTCTAGCAAATGGAAGAAATATAAAATCACTTTATAAACTATTATAAATACAAGAGTGTTTTTAAAATTATAAAGTTGTGCTGACAAGACCACCCGCATATATTTGACAAAGTAGTAGCATGTTTGAGGCATATGAATCCCTCTGTAAGGAATTTTTTGGATTAAAGTAGATCCATCCAGCCTTCAGCTTCCCCTCAGAGTTCCCTGTAAGCTATCTCTCTGTTAAATGTGAATACTTTAGTCAGTGTCTATTTATTCTTGTTTCTTCTTTGTACTTCACAAAAGAGGCAAGATGGGAAGAATTTCCAGAGTTGAAAGAAGGTATATGAATATTGCATACACATACACAACACACACACATACACACACACACACACACACACATATATATTTATACATATTCAGCACATAGTCTCCCATCTGTACATCCCCCAAGGAATGGATATATCATCATGGTCTCCTAGGAGATTTAAGTAGCCTATTGTGCTCATTGGCTAACAAATTTTCTAGGAGTTAAGGAATGAAAATCCAGAGAAGAGGTAAGGAATACCACAGGGGAAGACACAAGGCCTAAAGAAAAGAACACAGCAAATTAGAAAACATGTCTCCTAGTGAACATGAGGATGATGTCTATGTATTCATTTTGAGACTGAGGTCAAATAATGATGTATCAGTACAATCCAGCTCCAGTAGTAATGGTAGCAATGGGTAAAGTAGGACAGTAACCACAGATTGTCTAATATGATTTCAGATTCTATAATAAGGTCAAAATTTTAGAAGTGGACCAGTGATACACTAGACATTACAAGCAGACCCGAACATGGTTACTCCTGATCAAACATAAAGCCCAAATAATTTGCAAGAGAAAAATCTAGCAGACATATGTCTTCTAGTGGCTAGTTATTCAGGGTAAACAGCTAGGACCAACTTCTCAAACAGAACCCAAGATGCAGTCACTGCACTCTCCAGTGGATCTTTTATTGTCTATTATTACAATAAGAAATATTACCATAGATAAGATGAAGTACTTCAATGAAATCTTAAAAATTGTTAACTTTTATATCGCATTATAAATAATGATTCAGTAAGCAATTGTGTATCACTCTCAAAGAGCCAGACATTGTGGCTATACATTTCATTCACTCAGTCATTTGATAATTATTTACAGCTGTGCAGCATAACAACTTCTCAGTCAGTGCCAGACTGCATATATGAGAGTGGTCCCAGAAGATTATAATGGAGCTGGAAATTTCTAGTAGGTTTGTGAATACATAGGTGTAGCAAAGGCAAGGGAAAGAAAACTGCAAGAAAAACAAGAGGCTCCCCCGCCCCAAATTTCACAGGGAAGCAGTTTAACAGAAGCTTTTGTAGGCCTCAGCAAGCTCCTTTAAAAGTTTGAAAATTTTGACTCCAACACCAAAAGATTTTCATTCATAGAAAAGAATGTTCATAGTGCATTAGCTGCTTATAAGCAAATCTATGAGTAAAAAGAAAAAAGAAAGCAAGCAAAATACCATGAACATATTTCTGAAAAGAGTGAGACCTCAGGAGTCTCAGACAGGCCCTTAGAAGAGATTCCAAAGGAAGGCGTTCTTATCACAGGAAATGACCGCTCCATGCACGTTACTGCCCCTGTACAACTCCTGGGGGTTAGATGTGGAGGTGGAAGACTGATATTGTCACTCACCAGCTAATGTGTGTGCTTGGTGACTTTGTCTTTAGCAACAACAACAGCAAAAAAACCCTTTGATATAGATAGATACAGATACAGATATAGCTCTAGATGATATGGTTTTCAAAGACTAATCTAGAATGAGGCTACACCACACCCAATAGAGCAAAGTCCAAAGTAATCAGGAGGGTGGTAGAATAATAACTAGGTCTTCTGTTAAATAATTGCCAATCTCATAAGGAAGATGATGCATATATAAAACTTTTTTTAGAACATAGGAAATGATAAATGCTTTAATAGTAAATATAAAATACACAGAGTTCAGAGTCAGTATGAGCAACAACGAAAAACACTTTGGATGATTTCGCATTACTTTCTGAGCACAGTAAAAATATTAGAATTCTAGAAGAAAGTAGTGATGTGACTTTACTTCCATCCACCATGGAAAAAAAATCCTCTAGCTGACATGAAGAAACATTGTGCAGACAGAGCGGGGAGTAGACGGAGAACTTTGTATCCCTAAGCTTTCTGATTCTTCAGGTCAGCACCAAGTTTTTGTGAAGGTCTAAATTAAAGCCAGAGTTTAAAAAAAAAAAAATCCCAGGATAAAGCAGTTAGACAAGTAGGAGTTATTGTAAAGTAAAATTTAATTTGCATAAACATAAGGACAAAGGGCATAAAAAGAAGTATTTGATGAGAGACAGCTAGTCATTTCTTTAATAAATTATTAGCAATCTTTAAGAAACAGGATAGGATGCCAGTAAAAAGGGAAAATTTGATGTTGATAAGCAGCTACATTGAGAGAAAAAGAAGTTTCTCTTAAAGGCTTGAGAAATCAATGTGTTCATTTAAAGCTATTAAAGGACAAACGAAACCTGCTGCTCATATCTAATGCAAGCCTGACTTAAATTGAAACCTGTGCACTTCTACCATTCTAAAAACCCCAGGATGCTCAAGGATCTTGTCAAGGACACTAACTTGAAAACAGAATCCCAGAGCCTGAGTGTGACTAAATGCTTGGTGAAGACTGCTCCACCCTTTATGTCACTTGGAGTTTATTCTTCAGGCAAGAGGGAATCCTTGAACGTTTTGAGACGTAAAGTGATCAAAGCAGCTTCATGGGAAAGTTAAATATACCAGTGATATATAGAGTAAAGGGAAAGAAAGAACTGTAAAAGCAAGAAGACTTAAAAGTAATTAAAATCCAGTTATAATAAGCCAGGAATCACAATCTGTCTAGGCAGATGGACTGGGCAGAAAGGCAGGAGATGGATCTTGACACAAGAGTTGGATTTGAGCATCAAGGATAAGGAAGGCATGACGGAGAGGAAATAATATTGTCTAACAGAACTTTAATGAATCGGAAAAATCAGCTTTGGAGTAGTGAGGAAAGATAAAAGATGGATTTTGATTAAAGTTTATCGAGTGTAAGAATGCCCAGAAGAAATTCAGGTGGAAATATCCACAGATCACTAGGCCAGTGTTCAACTAGAGATTCATGCTTAGGAGTCATCTCTATCAGTTGTTCTCAGTCGGGATCGATTTTCCCCCAAGGTGACATTTAGCAATGTCTGGAGACATTTTTTGATAGCCAAGTAGGAAGATGGTGTTTCTGGCATCTACTTGGTAGAGACAGGAATGCTGGGAAAATGTCCTACAATATGCTGAACATGGCTTTGCCTCGAAGAATTAAAAGAATTAATCTGGCTCCAAATGTCAATAGTGCCAAGGTTGAGAAACCCTGTTCTACATAAATGTCATAATATATTAAGGATAGCTTGTCGATCAGTGCGTATAGTATGTTCATGTTTAATTTATAGGAAATAAAAATAGTACTAACATTTACTGAGTCTTACCCTGTTTTAAGCACTGTCTTCACATTGCATGCTTATTTTGTTTAATGTTTAAAATCCTATGAGATAAGCATCATTTTTATGTGCATTTAGCAGATAAAATTTGCCTGCTGATAAGTTAAGATTCTTACATGTTAACGTTTACCAGAGAAACAAAACCAATGGGATATGAACAGATACAGAAGAAGATACAGTTATAGATAATACAGAGATATGAGAAATTAGCATATGGGATTTAAAGGAAACTGAAAAGTCCCACAGTCTGCTGTCTGCAAGCTAGAAATCCAAGAAAGCTGACAGTGTGGTTCCAGCCCAAGTCCAAAAGCTTAAGAGCCAAGGAAACAGATGGTGCACGTCCCAATCTGCAGGCAAGAGATGGCCTATCCCAATCAGGCAGCAAGCTAATTCTCCTGCCTTCACCTTTTTGTTCAACTCAAGCCCTTGAGGAATTGGATAATGCCTACCCACACCAGGGAAGGCAATATGCTCTATTTATTCTACAGATTCACCTTCACAGATACATCTAGAATGTTTAACCCAGTATCTGAACATCCCAGTCCAGTTGACACATAAATTAATCATCTTAAATACACCACTCATCAACTTGGCACTTGTATGCATCTCTTTAACTGTAGTATTTAATCTCCAAATAAAGACAACAACAAGGTCATAATTCTACCTGATGTGATACAACTATGTTTTGTACAACCAAAAACATATGAACACCCTCCTCAACCAAGGAGGAAAAGTCCTTGAGTAATGTCTACTTTCCTTTTTGATATCCAAAGCTTAAATACTATGATGTAAAAGTAAATACTTAAATGCTATGATATAAAGTCAACACATTGTAGGTTACATAAGGAAGAGAAGAAAGAAAACAAAGATATTTGCTGTACACACATACAAATCCATGACAAGAGGAGGAGGTAGATAAGGCATTCTGTAAGTCCAGGGGTGGTAGTTCTGACAGAAGCATGGTACATGGGGAAGGCAAATCTGTATCCAGAACCTCTATTATAGTAACAACAAAATGTTGCCCTTTCATAGTGGAAATGGCTCAATGTAATTAGCCTGCCACCGCATAACTTCCTGGTTGAAAAAATGGTGCCATCTCTGGGACTTGGAGTCAGTCTCTGTCTTTGACAGATGAGACACTCAGCAGTAGCCACAACCAGGTGAGCTTGGTGAGTTGAAATCCAGGTTGCTGATCCCAAGCAAAATTTCCATTCTGACCACCATGTCCATTTTATTCCTGAGTACACCGAGCAGCAATAGGGGTGGTTGGCAAAAGGGGCTGAATGGTGTGCACAAAATGGGTCATTGTATACACTTGATTATTCAAATGATTCTTTGCTGAGGTCACCCTATGATAAGCATTCACATGGGACACAAATATCTTTACATTGTTACGCCCATTCAGAGACATCTAGCTATGTATCTCTTCTGCAGATTTCTATATCAACAATTTTTCAGCCATGTTCTCTCCAAGCCTCTGACCATACAGCCAACTCATTGGCCACAGCCCATAAATCAGTATATAAACACATCTGGTCATTTCTCTTTCCAAGAAAAGTGGACTCACAGGTTCTGTCCAGTGGGAGAATTTCCCTTTGCTGCTATTCTTCAGGGATGTCCCAGAAGGGGGATGTAGTGTCGCGGCTGTTCACTTTCAGGTGGTCCCTGCATATGGTACACAACCATCTGTAAATCAGGCCTGGATTGTCTCTTCTTCTGTCACCAATCTAAAGGGAGTTGGGGAAGTTAGCTGTAGTGTGCACAGTGCCTTGGGTTCAGTCCCCAGCTTAAAAAAGAAATCATGGGAACTGTCCTTGAAGCCATGAATGCAGGCTGGGAGAAAAAAGACAGAGTAGCAGGAATGGGAATCTTGGGCATTTGGGCCACTTCATGTAACTTCTTGTGCCATCAGGGCCTGCTCATGTATATGCCACTTCCATTTGATGATGGAGTGCACACCCAGCTTTATGGCATGGTGGGCTAGATAACACCCAGTTCATGATGGACAAATCAGAGCATACGGGACTGTGGTGGCCCATGATTAAGTATTCAGTGTCTACTAAGACCTAGTAATAGGTCAATAGTTCAGGTGAGGTCCTTACCATTTCCCAGACAGTGTAGGATTTACACTTTCACAAAATGTCAATAGGGAGGCCACTTCCACTGGCAAAGAAGAATCATCAGCATTTATGAGCTCCATGTCCCTACTTTCACCAGAATCTCCCCGCAAGTTCTCATCCCAGCTTGCACAATCCCAGGCCTTCCCCCATCAGTGCCCTCACTGTAACAGCAGACCCCTGGGGAGGCTGGTGTAAATGTAATTCCACCCATGGTAGGATGAAATGGAGCATTTGATATTAAGCATGCTCAGCCCTGCATGTACAAGAAACAAGGTACTCACAGAAATATTTAGGTACATATTTGCTGCTTGAGCAACACAGCATCCTCACAGACACACCTGGAAATAATGTTTAATGAAATGTTGGGGCATCCCATGACCCAGTCAAGCTGACACACAAAATTAATCTTTACACCTGCCCAGAGCCACGTACCTGGCAAATTTAAGCGCCCAGATTTGCAACCAGGAAGCCTATTTGAGCAATATGCCCTCAACACTAGGTTGGAGCATACAATGATTATAGGTATGGCACCCACAAGCTCTACAGCAGACAAAAGAGAGAATCACAGAGCAAAAACACATTTACCTCTTTACTGATGAATATTCACCCTTTCAAATATTAATTTCTATATCACTGAAAATTATGCTATTGATGGGTTTCAACTGAATAAAAGTTATACATATATACACATAAATATATACATATATATATTTTATATAAATATATGTATATACTGCTTTCCAATATCCCGTCTTGAATCGCAAAGAAAGATATATAATTAAAGCAAATGAGGATGGGGATGATACTGGTTGTTCATATGTGAATATAAATGCTTTTCAAAACATTAAGATGTATTTGTTGAAAATTAAAAATTTAAAATAATGTAGAAAACAAAATAAGCCATTAATTCCCAAATCTTGACCTTAAATCATCCTTTATAAATGTAAATTGTATAAACATTTCTCATTTTGTCAAACTAGGTATGCAGAGATTTAGGGTCATTTACTCTCCATTGGGTAAAGATTACAAAGGTAGGATCGACTTCTTTCAAGTATGGCAATTTCCAATTTTTCAAGGCTGTGAACTCATTCTTCAAAAGATAGGTTAAGAAATAGAAATAGAGGTTGGAGATTTAATTCAGTGGTAAGGCACTTCCCTAGCAAGTGCAAGGTCCTGAGTTTGATCCCCAGCACTGCCCCCCCATAAAAGAAAAAAGAAATAGAAATAACCATAATAGATGGAAAAGAAGACTGAGGAAACAGGGAAGATGGATGGAGGTCCAGGGAGCCACCCACCTGGCTTGCTGCTCGGGCAGCGACTTGGGCAAATTTGGAACGTCATAGGAAACAATTTGGGAGTGATTATCCACTATATTTTAAAGTAACTTAGAAAATTATTGTAGATATTTTAAAATATCATGTATATTAAAGTTATAGGTAAGAAAATTATTGTAGCTATTTTAAAATAGTATGTCTATTAAAGTTATAGATCTGATCACTATTTTAATAAAATTGCCTTAAGATGTGATATTATATGATGTCAGGCATATATCACAATGCTACATCTCGTTTATGTGTTAAACTTGAGTTTTCTTTTAATTTTTTGGTTTTTAAGCAGTGTATTGTACCCTGAGGCCTGTCTCTGCTTGAGGCTAATATTCACCTCTTGACTGTATCTGTCAAACAGGCAAATTTAGATTTTACTGTAAAAAAATTATAGTAAATTGTATTTAATGGACTTTTAAACATACTTCTCTGAGACAACACTTAATTTAAGATGAACAATTTTTCTCTCAAACTGCAGTTGGGATTATTTTTGAGCAGTGATATATTTCTTTTGATTTTCTCTTATTTTCTGATAAAGAGAGTGACTGTAATAAATCCTGATCCTGCCTTTGGTCTGGATATTTAGTAGCTATGTATCTGTTTTCTTTGATAGCAACACACATTAATATTTATAACCATTTTCCTTTGCAGCATCTCCCAGACGGCTCTGCGCCCAGTGCACATGTTGAATTTTATCTTTTACCATATCCCAGCGAAGTTCGTAAGAGGAAAACAAAATCTGTTCCAAAATGTACCGACCCCTCTTACAATGAAATTGTAAGTATGATTCATCTCCTGTCGTCATTTTGTATTTTTCTTACCATTTTTTAGCTTAACAACCAAATGTGGGGAATTTGCAGTAATTGGCGGCATTATTCCATAAAGGAAATATATTTCCCAAAATAGTCACAGTCTGCTGATCACTGTTCTAGATGCTACGGGAGCTGGGAACTACAGACCCTGCTTTCAAAACTCTTATGGACCAATTTTCAAATTGTGGTGAAGCTCACTCAAAAGCTGGGGACTTGTTCTGCATACCAACATTGTCCCTGACTTCGTCGTGTTTTCTCTAACCTTATTCTCTTTTACTTGATTTTCTTTACCTAATAATTTTATCCTGAGCTACCCAATGTATCACAGTAAATCTCACAAAATCTTTTTTGAAATGCTGAAAAAGACAAATAAAATACAAATTAATGTATATCATAAATAGTTCTATAATTCATTTGTAGCATGCAGTTGGAATAGCCAGTCTCCCGACTTCCAAGGCAAACCCCAGCGCTTGTTCTCCTGAGTAAGCCCTTTCCTGTCCTCTCTGCCTCGCTCAGTCGGCTGCTCCCTCTCTTGGTTGTAGCTGTCTCATAGGAGAACGCGAAGATGCTCCACTCAGAAATCTTAACAAGACAAAAACACCCTTCTCATCTTCGCAGTGCTACAGAAATCTCCTGTCCCGCCTTGACACCTTCAAAGTTTTACAAAATTAATCCTCACTACCTGCTCTCACCCCACTGCTTCCCATTTCCCCTTTAATCCTTTGCAAATGTGGATTCTGACTTTTATTGTTAGTGCTTTATGCTGCTGACATCAATACACTCCTAATTGCTAAACTCAATGAGCCCCCAGGCTATCCTCACCCAGCCCAGTGCACAGCAGCACTACTAGCTGCACCTAATTTAATTTCTTGAAACTTTCTCTCTCTCTCTCTCTGACTCCCCTTCCCTCTTTCCTTCTCTCTTCCTTTCTCTCCCTCTCTCTCTTTCTCACCCTTGCTCTCCCTTTCTCTCCCCCACCTTGCCCCCCTCTCCCTCTAGTACTGAGTTCCATGGTCCAGCCTCTCCTCCTCTTCATGCACAGTAGTCCCCCCACCTACAGATTCTGCACCCCAGGATTCAACCAACCACAGATAGAAAATATTAGGGAAAAAATACACTTGTACTAAACTTGTACAGACTTTTCTCCATCCATTATTATTCCCTAAACAATGTAATCTAACAACTATTTACACAGAATTTACACTGCATTAGGCATTATAAGTAATCTAAAGATGATTTAAAGCGTACAGGAGTATATGCATAGATAGTATGCAAATACTGTGCATTTTATATAAGGGACTTGAGCATCCTTGGATTTGGGTGTCCTTGGGGAATCCTGGATACTCATGGACAGCTGCATACACTCTCAGATTATCTTATGTATTTACAAATTTTCTTTTCTCATCTCTATGTAAGTTGTGTCTGAATTAATCCTTCAATCCCTGGCTCCTCTCAAGCTTTTGATCTGCACATCTTCCCGATTCCTGGAGAGCTTCATTTAATGTCTCCTAGGTACTTTTAAGCCAGGCTTTCCTCTTCTATTTGCCATGTGAAAGGCACCTTCCAGTGACAGAGAAGCTGTGCAGTAGTCCCTTATTTTAGTTTCACTTTCTGCAGTTTCAGTTAACTGTAGTTAGTCGTGGTCCAATATTATCAAGTGGAAAATTCCAAAAGAAAAAATACACATGTTCTAAATTCCATGCCATTCTGGATCATGTGATGAAATCTCACAGCACCTCTCTCCTCTCACGTGACTCAGGAGTCATCCCTGCGTCCAGTATACGCAAGATCAATACACTACCCACCCTTAGTCACTTAGTGACCTTTTTAGTTGTCTTTGATACTGTAACAGTATCAAAGTGCTCAAGTCATCTTTGCTTTAATTAATAATGGCCCCAAAGCAAAAAAGGAATGTTGCTGGCCCTTTGGATATGCAAAGAGGAGCTGTAAAGTGCATCTGTTAAGTACCATCCTACATTATCTCAAGAAGAGTGAGTTCAGTACATTAAGATATTTTTAGAGAGAGAGAGAGCACATTCATGTAACTTTTGTTACAGTGTGTTGTTATGATTGGGTCCTGGAAAGTGCCCCTAGCACACAAAGGGGAACTACTGTGCCACTTTACACTTCATGTGAAGGGCCCAATTTCTCTGCACTCCTTCCAGTGTTTGCTGTTCCCACTTTTTATCTTAGTTCTTTTGATAGCTATCGGGTAGTATATCCCTGTGGTTTTAATTACAATTTACCTAATGACTAATGATGCAGAACTTCTATTCATGGGATTATATTTTCTTTGCAAATATATTTTCTTTTCTGTACATTTTCTTTGGGAAAATATGTCATCATGTCTATAACCATTTTCTAACTGAAATGTTTGCATTTTTTTACTCGACTTTTGAGAGTTCTTTACTTATTCTTTCATCCTCTTCCTAAGTTTTTTCACAAAGTGAAAGTTTTTCATTGTCATGGAGTCTGACTTACCAATTTTTTCCTTTTATGGATTCTGCATTTTGTGTCAAATCTAAGAATTCTGCTTATCACCAAGACCCAAAGACTTTGGGCTACATTTTTTTCTATGAGTTTTATAGTTTTGCATTTTCTATTTAAGTATATTATCTATTTTAATTTAATTTTTTTAATAAAGTATGAGGCTTACATCAAAGTTCTCACCATTCCCCTCCATCTCTACCTACCAACGCAATTACTGTGGCACCATTTGTTAAAAGACATTTCTTCTTCCACCAAATTTCTTTGGCACTTTTGTCCAAAGCCACCCAGGAATGTTTGTATGCTCACACCCTTATGTTGACCCGTATGTCATTTTTTCGGATCATGTTGGACAGCTTGTCATTGCCTGAACGGTGCCTGAGGCCTCAGTGATGGGCTCTGTGACCATTTGCCCCACTCTGCCTATTTGAGTCTCACCTTACACTAGACTCTGCGAATAATCTCACTGTCTAGACTTTTACCCCACACTTACAATCTTTATTTGGTTGTAAACATTTTGTTTCTTCTAGTGCAGTATAAACTTCTCCAGGAAGGGAAGGTATCTCGTTCCCTAGTGTCTTTAACACTTAGTTACTTCTCCAAGGGTGTGAATAAATGCTTTTGGTAGTTTTATAAGTGACACTGTGTGTATAAAATGTAAATATATATAAAACATAAATATATTTATGTATACAGAGACATATTCTAAATTAATGAGGAAAGATATTTTGACATTTTGTTTTATTTCATAATGTCAATAGCTAGAGATATACACTTTCCAACAATATATTACTTGTTTCTTTCTGTGCTCTTTGGATATAAGACCCCATACCTTATTGTTGAGAAGCTTCTCCGCCTAATTTCAGTAAACTGATACCTAATTCATTTCAAGCTTTGTGCATTATAAAAGCAGCAATAAAAACACATGCACGGAGATTATTTTATAATGCTTGGTGTGTGAATAATTTCTTGATGCCTCAAAATAATTCTAGGTCTTCATACACCTACGATTCACTGATTAGAAATCAGTACAATACTTTCAGAATTTTAAATATACTTGTGGCATAAATACACACTATTTATACTTCGGCCATGTTTAAAATTACTGAAAACAAAACAAAACAAAACAAAACAACTGGAATCCATGCATAGCCAATTCCAATCTGTGCCTAATCCGGTCCAACAGAAATCTGAACAATGTGTGCAATAAGGGACTATTTTAATAACAGTCATCAAGACCGCAAGAGGTCATCACATAAATGAGTTTGGCACGGAGCTGGCTGAATTTAGACAGTGTGAGAGAAAAAGAGACCACAGTCTTCTCATTTTTCTCCCATTTTACTGTGTCTGTACCATACAGCAATATTTATAAGAAATGCAAAAAGTACACTATTTCCATGTCTGATTTTACTTCCACTTGCCCCCAGTTGTGACATAGGGCCCACCATTGTGCCAAATCCGTGATTTATTTCTGCACATCCTCAAGGGCACCTTACTAGATGTCCTTAGAAGTAAGCCCTGTGCTTGTTGGTGAGCCCAGAGAGTTACCACAGGGCTGCACCCTGTTCTAAGTATCTGCTCCACCCCACCCCACCCCTGCAACTGAGCACCCTGCACCAGCGCAGGATCCCTCAACCCGCCAAAAGCAGGCAATGTGCTTGGAAGTCAGAGAAGGCGACCTCACTCCCTTTTTTACGTAAATCTCTTAGACGAACACAAAAGGGCTATCACATTGCATACCAACGTATTAGAAAGTTTTTCATGAACACAGTTCTTTCCATTTTTATCCTTAGGCCCACCATACTCAGACATGAGAGGCACTGGGTCAAACGGCAGGAGCTCCACCCTTCAAAGCCTTAGACTTTGGTACAGGGCCCAGCTGGTTAATTTGACACTTCCCCGAATGCATCTCAGCAGGTTTTGCCAGTCTCCCTGAGAAGCTCTGACACATACAAATCCCAAAGAAGGAGTGACTGGGCTCAGAGTGCATCTGGAGCTGGGCGTAGGATGCTCAGGGTGCTGCTGTAACAGCGTTAAGATGCAGAGGGCCCACCATTGTGCCACTGGGGATTCTGGCTCCAAACCTGTTGCTCTTTCCACCCCAGCACCTTTGGCATCTTGTTACCAACCATTATTTTCAAATGATTCACTGGAAATAACAGCATTTCTATCCTATAACAGAATTACATGGTTATAATCCATGCATTGTGTACGTTGCATCCTGTTCTTAGATATTATTCTGTTACAGAGTGTACAAGAAAAATGAGAAAGGGCAGATCACGAGTATCCTAAGTGATTCACCTGTCTTAAACTCTCTTGCAGAATACTGCATGCAGTGACTGGGGCACAATGCTAGCTAGACAGTACACTCGGGAAGCAATAGCTCTTCTTACCTGTTCGTCATCTCATTTGATATTCACAATACATAATGAAACTTGTGCAATCATGCACCACATAAGGACGTTTCAGTCAATGATGGGTCACATATAAGACAGTGATTCCATGAAATTATATCACCTGCCAACAGTACAGCCAGCTCAGTTTGCATCAGTACAGCTTGATGTTCACAAAACAAAATCATCTAATGGCCTATTTTTCAGAATATACACCATCATTACGTAACACTTGCCTATATTTGTAAATGAAGATATGAAGCCCAGAGTCTCAGAACTTGCTTTCAAGCTTAGAATTGCCTGACCCCCAAATCTATGTTTCCCCCCACCACACTATCCTCTTTCCACCCACAGAGTCCTCCTGGTCTCACTTGTTTTGAACTCTTTTACCATCCTGCTTTCTCAAATTCTTTCCACCAGCTCTAGACCCACCACTTTCCATCTTATTGTTCTCCCACTGCAATCATGAAAACACACCTTAGAATTATTTACTAGACCCTGGTGTCAAGTAATGTACAGTGAATGCTTATTTATTAGTTAATGGATACCAATTACATTAAAGGTTTTCTATTAGATATAATAATTCCACACCCACAAATTCAGTATTTGTCAGAAGATAGTAAAGACTTGGCTCATGCTTATGGGTAAAAAATTATTACAAAGTGAAATTAAAAGGACAATTAATTTATGGTTCTGCTTATATGAAGGCAGAATGCATATTAAATCATTTTGTGGAAACAGCTCAAAGAATATATTTATCTGTGTACTTCTCTAGCATTACCCACTAATTATCCATCGCACAGTTTTTTTTTAAGTGTCTTTTTTTAAAAGCAGTGTTATGGATACAATAAAGCAATTAAAAGAGATGTATATCATATATGATGTACAATAATTATATGTTTATAAAACTTCTGTCACTTTTAAGAAAATAACTTTTGCATAATGAAGCATGGGTTTAAAATCCATTAAGTAATACAAATTCGAGAAGTTCAAATGGTAGCATTTTAACCAAGAAGGTGAAATCCTAAAGTCATTTCTTGAACTTTCAGCTTACTAGATAGCCAAGAGAACCAATTTTTATTTTCTGGAAGAGCTGATGCAACATACCAAGATATATTTCCTTTTTCATGTATTTGATGAGTATGCTTTAGTTGTCATTTATCAAAGTTGCATACAGGCAGGGCTTTATAGTAAGGCTTATGTAATTCTCATTTATTCTTCCCCATCACTGCTAAAGGTAAGTATTATCACTACTATGCAAGTAAGAAAACATTTGCGAATAGAATCATGGAAATATAAATCTCTGGTATGTTTTGTAAAAATTTTACATTTCCAGGACTTATTTATACAAGTCACAGTCTTTGAGCCAGATTTTTCCAAATGCCCGATGCTTGGACTTGTTCCATTTTTGTGCCTCATACACTGTAACACTTTGAGAGCCCCTTCATCTGCTTTCTCTGTAAAACCAGAGAGGAGTTCATCTGCTGAAAGTATTATAGGAAGGCAAATGGGGAACAATTTTGAAAGGTCAGAGATCACTGTAGATGAAAGGGAAGATCTGGAAAGATGGCCAGGCAGCATCAGGCATCCAGCTACAGTTAAAGAACATGAATTAGAGAGGTGGGGTCTTGTTTAGGGTAGTCCTTTAAATCTTCTGTTATCATAGGAGAATTTAATAAATGAGAGAAAATAATTTGAATGAGCAATACTACAAAACTAAAAGAATGCAAATAAGCTACTAGATGAGGAGGTAGAGGAAATCCTGGAGCAGGGTAGACTGGATCATACTGCATCTCACGTCCCTTGACTGGGTCATGACCTATCTGTAAGTGAATGATTTCTCTTGAACTGAATTTCCCTGATAGTAAATGCATTCACAGATGGCTCCCTGTGCTATGCAAAGGTCCAGACAGCACATCCTTACTCACGGAGGAGACCTCCTAGTTAGCTCACAGCGCTTCTGGCTGCCTCTGGGTTGCACATATTGAGTGAGAAAGTTTCTTTCCATCTTGTGATGTGACTATAAAAAGCAAGTTGGCAGCATCTTGTGGAACTCCTTTTCTAAATAAGTTTTAACACATTTCCCTGGCAACCATGTCAGATTTCCACTCAGCCCCCTACTCCCTCTCATGCGCGTAACCGCTGTCTTTGTAGTACTACACTTTCAACTTCTTTTTACCCCTCCAGGTTCCCCATGGTAATGCTTGTAACTTGCTTCCTGGATATTATAAAACACAGTTTTACAAATTCCTTTTAAAAAAAAAAAGGAATCACATGAAAAAGACAAGACACAAAACTGCATATATAGCATAATTGCAGGTCAGATCCTCAAGAAGCGATTATATACAGAAAACAGAAGAAACATCAAAATGCTAATTAATTATCTCCCGGCAGTGGAAATTCAAATTTTTCCTTCTTTTTTTTGGTTCTTTTTTGTTTCATGCATATTTTATTGAATAAACAGATATTTTCATAGTTAAAAATTAAGCAATTAAAAAAATTAAGCAATTTTAAGTAAAAAAAAGTTAGAGCAAATGCTTCATATATTCAAGTAAATACTGTTGTACTACATTTAAGTAGTACAAGAACAGTATAGAAATTGGTCTTCCTGATTAGCCTTAACACAGAAATACAGTGTTCAAGTTCCAGTGATACTCAGTAAATCAAGGATGTTAAAAGGTGAAGAATATTTAAATTTGTTCCTAGAGAGTAATTTATGATCTCACTAAATTTGGAATGGGTAAATTTTAATGGAATCAGTATATTCTAAGATGCTTTGAAAAATAGTCTGTCATTAAACAGCTTTATATTAGTAGCATCTTGACTTTTCGGAATTAGCATTAGAAATGAAAGATTCAAACATTAATTTATCTACTCTAGGGTACAAGATACTAGCAGCTAAGTTTTTTTTTTTTAATTAAAAGCAATATTCAAAAGAAAGATGCATTTAAGTTTATCATAACTATCTTTTATAGTTATTTATTCTCTAGCTCCACTTTCATTTTTCTCTCCTTTTTCAGGTGGTATACGATGAAGTCACAGAGCTCCAAGGACATGTCTTAATGCTTATTGTGAAGAGTAAAACTGTTTTTGTGGGAGCAATTAACATTCAACTCTGTAGTGTCCAGCTCAATGAAGAAAAATGGTATCTACTAGGAAACAGTATAATTTGACCATCACAATGAACATATGCATTATTCATTAACTACTTGTATTTTTTTCTCACTTCTAGATCTATCACATAAGCAGGACATCTTTGTTGCATAGGGTATTAAGGACATAAGAAAAAGAAATCAGAATCAGTCTTTTATAATTATTTATTCTCTATCTGTCCTTTCCTTATTTTATTAGAATTTTTACTTCTTTAATGGAGTATTCCTCATGTAAATTTTAATATGTAAAATAAGACAACTTTAATACATCTTTTAAATCAAATATATGTTCACATATTGTCTTGTTTAACCTACATTTAAAAGTAATACTTTTAATGTATTTTCCAAGAAAGAGAAGTAAATCAATAAATTTAATCAATTGATTCAAGGTCTACGTATAACTGCAATCGAGTTTTAAAAGTTAAATATATACTACCTAAAGATCTACTCGTAGTTCTATTTATTGAGAAAATTGATAAACTCCAGCAAAATGCTACATTATTTTCTATCAGAAACCCAAGCCAGGTGCTGTGCCACATACCTGCAATCCCCCCACTCAGGCAGGTGGGGTAGGAGAATCTCAAGTCTAAAGCCAGCCTGGACCACTTGGTGATACCCTGTCTCAAAATTTAAAAACATAAGAAGGGCTGGGGAGGTAGCTCAAGGGTAGATGCCTTGGGTTGAAGGACAAAAGAAAAGAAAGGAAGGAAAGGAGAAGGAAGGAGGAAAGGCAGGAAGAAAGAAAACCAAAAATATAAATGCCTGAAATTCTTAAATCAGTCCCATCACCGGATTTCTCCTACCCACAGGCATGCTTATATTTTAAACTTCATTATCTCCAAACTCCAATATCTCAAACTGCTGAAACTCTTCTCTGATCAAAACTTCGTTTATCTTTGCACAATGAGTACTTGCCTTATTTCTCAACCTGTCTTCATAGTCCCCAAGCTTTGACTAAATAGTTGTCCAGATTTCCACTGCAAAAGTAGGTGTAACCTAAGATGCTATGCTGCATTCTTGAGAGAATCAGATGGGATGTGTTTAAAAATACCTGTCATTTGAATTACTTAACATTTTAAAATTCTTACTTATTCAAGGTTTTGCTGTGTATGAATAAAAAAAGAATTAAGCTATTTTGTTAGGTCATCTCTGTAACTATATAAACACATGAAAGTCGGTGTATTTTTCACTAACCAGCATTTCCGTGTCTGCTGTGGGCCGAAAGGGTCTCATCTGAAATACATGATGATGCAAAGCCAGAGGCGCCCTGCATGCTGCCCTGCAGGCAGTTCTGCAGGTCCTGGGACCATTCTCTCTCCTTCTGCTAGACTGTGATTATACCTGCTCCGCTGGGCAGAAGCCACAGCACCTCCTCCCCAGTCCCCACGCTCGGCTAGTGACCATTTCCTTCTCTACTCAGAAATTAGAATCGGTCAAAGAAAACCTCCACAGATTGCCACTACTGCACCTACCCCTCGGGAGCCGGTTCTGTGCTGCACCTCTCAATGCTGGAGAGGGACTACCCGTGTGCCTACCCAGAACCAGTCCCTCAGTGCGTACAATTCATCCCGTCCCCTCTGGCCCAGTCACAAATACTACTACTGAATTCCACTTCTACTCAAAGGCATTGGTTTTTACTCCCCACAGACAATTCTCTTCACTGCACAATCAGGATGTTACTTCCCCCCAAATCGAAAACGTTTCCCATTACCCCACTTCTTCTTCCACACGCTGACCTGTTGACACTGCTCCTATGGACCGTAAAACTCCTCTGAATGTTTGTGTCTCCCATCTCCAGTTTCCTCCCGATTTCTCTCAAACCCCTTATAAGCAGGTGTTGGCCCCAACCACTTCGACAAAACAGCTTCTGTCAAGTCACTACTGACCTTTGAGTGGCAAGTCCAAAGGTCAGTTTTCAGCCCTATTTTGATCGTATCTATCAATAATATCGAACACAGTCAACAACACTGCCATCTGCAATACAGTTTTCTGCTTGGCTTCCAAGTGCCACACCCTCCGGCGCTTTCTCATTTTGCCTTCTCTACAAGCCTTCTCCACATTGTGCAATGCTGGGTTGCCTCAGGGCTCACCCCTTGGTTCTTGTCACCAATTTTCCCTTTTTTAAGGATTCCATCTCACTTCAAAATTTTAAATATCATCACATGTTCATGATTCCCAGTTTTAAAACATGAGCCCAGAATCTCTCCCAAATTCCAGGATTAAGTACCCAATTGCCTACTCAGTATCCCATTTGAATATCTAATAAGTATCTCAAATTCATTATCTCTCTAACTACACTTCTGATATTTCCCATAAACCTGTTTTGTCCACAACTTTTTCCCTCTTACTTGATAGGAAATCCATCCTTCAGTTATCAAGAGCAAAAAGAAAAGATTTGAACTCATCTTTAATTTCTCTCCCCCACCCCGTGTATGTGTGTACATATACATACACTTATACACTCTGATCTGTTAGGAACTCTTCACGGCTCGACCTTCAAATTATATTCCAAGTCTGACCACGTATCACATTCTACCTGCTGCCCCTGTGGTCCAAGTTCCTGCCATCATCTTCTCCTTCCACACAGTCTCCTTATTTCTATGCTTTCCCTGCCCCCAGGACAGTCTGTTCCGATCATAGCAACTAGAAGGCTCATTCAAGCTTCTGTTCAGAACTCCACAGGGGCATCTAATTTCAGAGGAACAGCCCAAGCCTTTAAAAAAGCTCAAAGGCCCTGTGTGATCTGACCTCCCATCAGCTGTCTCTCTGATTGTAACTCACATATCGTGCTCAAAGCATTCAGGAAATACTGGCCTCTTTTCTGTCCCCTGAGCATTCCAGGCATGCTTCATTCTTGGGATTTTTGATCAGCCAGCAACTTCTCAAAATGTGCTTTCCCCCATGTATCCACTTCTCAATCTCCATACCTCTCAAGCCTTGCTCAGATGTCCCCATCTCTCTCAAGCTCACCCCAAACACTGTGTGAGCCTGAACACACACCCCATACTTCCTACTCTGCTCTAGTTTTTTTTCTTATGCACCTATCACTTTGAACAATCTATATATATAATTTTAATTTTGATTATTTATGTTTTGCCTCCCTTCACTAGACAATAAGTCCTAAGACTTTAGAGGTTTTGTTTATCAAACATACAGCCTCGGACAGAGGAAAAAGGAGCCCCTCCAAAGTGTCCTCGCAGTAGAGAACTCTACCTCCTCCAGTTGTGACTCTTATCCACGCCCACAATCTTCATCCTAAACCAGTCTAGATACCTAAGGATCCCCGAATTCTCTGACTAATCAACCTCTGCAGACAGTCTTTCTGTGTCCATTCACTCAAAGTCAGAATGCATCACTAAAGACAGCAACGAGAGGCCCCAGGGGTGACCGAGGGAAGGCCTCCTGTCAGGTGTATGGATGTAGCTTGAACGTGCTTGTTGAGTGTCCATAGATGTCTATGAGCCGCCCCCGACCATGCTGCAAGAGGAAGTCAGAAATGGGAAGAAACATCAGAGCATCAGGAGTGGGAGGGGATTCAGGAATGAGGCCAGCCATTTTCATTCCACCTGAATTTCTATAATCCAGCCTGAATTTCCAAAGAGTCTAAGAATCCTAAATTAAAACCCATTTTTCCAAGCCTTTATAGAGGTATGTTTCTCAAAAAAGGAAAATAAAACATTGCATTTAATTGTCTGTTTTGTCTGTAACATCTAAATTTAGACAGGTAGTATGTGAATTGAATCCTCCAAATTCACATGTTGAAGTCTTGACCCTCAGCACCTCTGAATGTGACCTTATCTGGAATTAAGAGGCACAGCAGATGTAGTTAAAATGAAGTGCTATGGAGTAAGGTGAGCCACTAACTCGGTGTGACTGGTATCTTTATCAAAGGGGGAGGTTGGGGACACAGACGTGCACAGAAAGAGAATGTCACGTGAATGTGAAAATAGAGAGGAGAGTAATGGCTCTACAAGTCACAGAATGCCAAAGACTGACCACTAACTATCTGAAACTAGGAGAGAGGCCTGGAACAGATCATCCCTCACACCCTACAGAAGGAAGTTATCCTGCTGATACACGGATCTCAGCATCCAAGACTACAAGTAACTTAACTCTAGTTCAAGCCACTTGGTTTGTGATACTTTGTTATAGCAGCCCAGTTAACTAATACATTGAGTCATTATTTGTTGCTTTGTTTCAGCCCCACTAAATTCTAACATACTGTGTATGTTTGTGTGTATGTGTGTGTGTGTGTACTAATGCCTAAACAAATGATTGAATGACACCCAAGTGACCAACAAAAATAAGCCTCAAAATGTCCCTAATCTTAACTCATACTCATACGATGTTTTAAAGTTCCTTTAGTGTTTTATATCTTTATTTGCTCCCTACAAGAAGTCTAATGAGGCCAAGAAAGGAGGCACTATTATGTCTACATCTCTAGAAAGTAACATTTGAAACTCTCATAGCAGCATAATTTTTCTGTTCAAATGAAATCTGAGAGAAAAATGAGAGAGAGAATTTAGGTAGATACGAAGGGCAGATATATGACCACCCCCTCAGTCCTCCACTCCCCATAAAGTCCTCTGGAAATTTATACAGAAAACTAAGATATCAAAAAGCACAGAGTAACAAAAACTGAGGTCACAGATAATTGCATGGCACTGGTATCATACAACTAAATAGTTATGGTAGGAAAGACCCATCCCCAGCAAATATGGTTCAGGTGGGACTCAATTCCCAGAGGAAATGGATTTTTGAGGCCCCATTATTGTTTATACATTGTCAAGGCCAAAAGTGAAGACTTGATAGTATGTAGGAAAAATTCTAGTGACTAAGGTCATTTCATAACTTTAACCGTAGTAACATGACTATCAGAATCTTAATATACTGTATTTCCTGGCACAAGAACTGGTATGGCAGCCAGGGATGGTGTGGCAAATCTTGCCTACTAGGTCAAATTCCTGAACAGTGACTGAATTCAAATGTGCTACAAACTCTAATAAAGTTGTAGCTTAAAATTATTAACTCCAGCCAGAGGCATGCATGGCTACTATACAAACTTCAGCAAATTATGCTCCTTTACATGTGTGTGCATGTTATTTGGAAGTGGAGATCTGAATTTGAATGGTACATCCACAGATTCCTGCCACCTCACCGGCATAGTGTTAAGCGGGCTCTGACTTTGACAATTAAAGGAACTCTGATTACTAGAGTTCAGAGACTCACACTATGGCTGTAATTATAGAAGGGAGTTGGTTTTATTAATATTTTAGAAAAATAATTGAATTTTTTGATGTATTAAGAGAACATGCCCTCTTCCTAGGCTGAGGTGGAGAAATGAATGGGATTATTGCATGTCCAAAAACTGAGAAAGCAATTTAAGGGCTGTACCTGTCAGCTCCTAGCTCTACAATTCCTCAAAATTAAGAAGGAATTGGAGTAGTTTGAAAAAGAACTTTATTTCTTACTATCTGAATAAGGGTAATGAAAGGAGGAAAATAAAATAGAAGATCTTAAACTGAGTAGTAGCAAGGAAGTATAACGAGTACAGAGAGAACTATAATGTTAAACGGGCAATACATTTGAGTCCAACTTTACTTGAAGAAGGTAATAGAAAACGGCAGAAGTTTTAGTCTTTGCCAGTTCTGAGAAACTGGTATCTTAAAATCTATTAGTTAAAAGTGGGAAAAGCCTTGCAGAACAGATATAATTTCTTAACGAAATCCAGAATCAGAACATTTTTAAATGATCCCTCTTAAAGTACCAGCATTATGTAGGAACATTGACTCACCTTCCCTTAAGCCTGGGACAGGTGTTCTAAATGACTGAAAAAGATCTGACCAGATTTGAGAGATAATTGAAGGAAGACTAACATAAAGAAGTCAAGGAATTATTGTGTAAGACTCACAAGAATAAATTTATCACCAGAGAGATACAAAGGAAACATATTTGGAAAATTTATGGAATTGCTACATTAGGTGAAAATGTAGACAATAGAAGATAAAAAGGGAAATAAGACAGAATAATTATAGGTGTAGACTTGGTGTTGCTCACATGTTGGTATAACAAAAATACTGTCAACTAAGTAGGACTATTCTCGAAAGGATCGGGAGAGTCAAGACATTTGAAAAAAAAAAATGCGTCACTGAGTTTTTCTCAATATGGGACAAACTCAAGATAAAACTTTGTGAGCAGAAGCCTAGAAGATCGAACGTCTAGGTCAGAAAGCAAAAGGTGCAGAAAAAAGGCACTCAAGTCCAAGAAACAATGTTATCCCCCTGTGAGTGATGAAAGTAAAGAAACCAGTAAGAAGAACTGGAAAAAAAAAGTTATAAACCAGCCTAACATTATCTGAAAAGTATATGGAAACAAAGGGGAAAGAGGCTTCCTCTTTCATCTTCCTCTACATCTTTGCAAAAAGACTGTAATGAAAGAAAATATTACTTCTGACTTGTGAAATTTAAAGACTTAGAAGAAAAAGTATTTTGAGATCATATGATGAAAATTCTATAACTAAACTTTTATTAATAAGAAATATCGACTATAGCTTCAGGTAAAGAATTTGATGCCAATGACTTGCAGCTGAAATAAATATAGTAATGAGGCAAGAAGTATTCCCCAGGATAAAGAGGCCAACTGAAAGTGGGGTTTTTCGGTTTTCTGTTATATGGTTGGTTGGCTGGCTGCTGCAGAAGATTGAACCCAGCTCATCACACACACCAGGTGAGCACTCTACCACTGAGCTACACTCCCAGTCCAGGAAGTACGCTCACTGGCCAAAGCTGGCACAAGTGGGAAAAGTCACACCAGATTACACCCCAAAGAATGAAACCGTTATCTCTGAGTCCATACTGATACAAATGATTAAATACATGGTAGAGAAAGAAAAAAGAAACCGCCCATGCAGAAGAATTCCAAATAATTTATTTAGATATTCTGCCCTCTGGAATGTGGAATGCCCACTCCTTATATATGAGCTATACATAGCGAATTTTTTCCAAAGAGTATAATATGAAAGGGGGGAGGGTTATTTTTACAGTAGAGAAACTCTAGCTCAACAAGGTAATGAAGGTCAACGAAAGCAATAAAAAGCCACGCTGGCAGTCGGTACCCTTGATAAGATATGATGAAAGTGGCATTTTGATTCTGATTTGATTCTGATTTTTCCTTCCAAAAATTCATAGTCCCAGCCTGAGCATAGGAAAAACATTAAAATTAACAAATCCCAGTTGGGAACGAGGTATCAGTTACTTTACTCGTATCCCTGAAAACTGTCAAGATCATCCAAAAACGAAGAATGTCTGAGAAGTTATCACAGCCCAGAGGAGCCATAACTAATACAATTGGAAACAAAGGAACTGAATGAGCCACCCCCTTCCCTTCAGTCAGCTGTGGGGGCAGCACCACTCTAGCGATTATCCGATTATCCATGTTTAAGTGTAGGAGTCACAATGCCGGAAGTAGCAGACAATTAGTTCCAACACAGTGAGAGAAGACACGGGAGGCACCTCCAGTCACAGGTATCTGACCACAGTGGGAGGCACCTGACCCTTTTAAAACTGGAAGCCTGAGTTGTGTTGAAGCTCTTTGGGGGTTCCTCTTCCTCCTTGCTTTCTTTTTGCCCTTCTGCCTGTTCTTGCTACCATCCTGTGATTTTCAATAAACATTGCTACTTAGTACTCACTACAAGGTGTTCACTTGGCAGTTCTTTCCTTACCTTTATACAGGAACCTGGACTGGTGTTTTTGGCCCAGTCAACCATAACGTAACTACTAGATGTAATGTGGTACACTAAGACAGAAAAACTATGAATATATGAATGCAGGATGGACTTCAGTTAATAATAAAGATTCAGTATTAGTTCATTAATTAGAACAAATATGCCACACTAGTATAAGATGTTAATAATAGTAGAAAAGTGACATCAGTAAAAAAAAAATAATGACCTCAGATTTAGAGTCGAGAAAGCCAAAGTTACATCCCTGAATAAAAAATGACAAATATACTTGCAGAACTCCTGTCAGAAATAACTTTCTTGGAACTATGGAAATGAATCAAATTTTACAGC
The DNA here is from genome assembly GCA_004026905.1 of Hystrix cristata. NCBI lineage: Eukaryota > Metazoa > Chordata > Mammalia > Rodentia > Hystricidae > Hystrix > Hystrix cristata. Next base: position 30,635 of record PVJO010020776.1, read on the forward strand.
AAAACAATGAATGCTTACTCAAGAAAAGACAGCTAAATTGTGATGGGAGCTTTGTGATGTTTACTTGTCCGGGCTGCATCCCTTCTCCCCAGCTCAGCTTCCCCAGGGCAGCCCCAAACTCAACAGCCTGCCTTGCTGCTCTAGGTTCCTAATATGGGAGAAAGCAGAAGGGATCTGAGTCTGATCACAACAAATCGCGGCTGGTTGTTTCTATGTGGCTAACAGCTCAAAACACCTACTCAAAGTCTGTCTCTAGAGCTCCACTGGTCCTGAGGTGACAGCCCAACAAGAATATACTGAAAACATTTACAGGCAAATGTATTAGCCACTGAAGCTGGGGGCAAGGAATAACAGCTGTGACAAATGACAGACTAATTTAAAAGCCTGGGAGGAAAGGATGGAGGGTGAGATGCTTCGGAGAATAAGGGCTTTGAAAAGTTTCCATATATTCCTGGGAATCCAGAAGATCACCTGCATTTCACAGACCGGGATCAGACTCAGAAGAGACATGAGAAGACCCTCTGCGCTATCAGTTCATCGCTGGCTGCCTTTTAGGCTCAATACAAGCATGAAGTAAAAGCTAAAGTGATAATACTAATACATGTTAATAAAATAAAATAGTTTTAAGAAGCTAGAGAAGGGTTGCTTGAGTAATGAACATGTATCCCCCATGCATATAGAACCCA
>PVJO010020777.1:0-31425 GCA_004026905.1 Hystrix cristata
AAGGAGTGAAGAAGCAGCGAAGCAGCAAAGCTGCAAGTAGCAAGTAGCATCCCTCTTTCTATCCCTTATATTCTGTACTCATACCCAGGATGGGGCACCCTTAATCCTACCGAGTACTATGCCAAACCAATCAGTGGACTGATTAAGCCATCACCCCTCCCTGATCCCAGCATTCCACACTTAATCCCAGACAACACGGCCTAGATTCAGTCACCTCTGAAAAGCCCAACCTATGAGTACTTGAGGCTTTGGGGGGCCATCTAGACATAAACCATAATACAGTCACAGAACCAAAGAGGCCATAAACCCCAGCACAAAAAATAAACAAACAAACAAATAGAAACTTGAAAACACAAGGCAACAAAACTCCCAATTACCTCAAAACCAGCTCAGGGGCCATCAAGGGGGAGAAAAATCATAAGCCACACAGAAGAAAGGTCTGAAAAGGGTATCAAAGGAGATGAAACAGTTCAATAAGGTGCGTGGTGAATTTACAGAATATTTAACTAACCAGTAAATGACCTTAATGAAACAAATGATCAGTGAGTCCGGAGAAAACACTAATAAAATCTAGTGGAGCTAAAGAAAGAGAAGCAAAACATGAATGCCCTACATAGAAAGAATGGGAGTCCATAAAAAAGTTCCAAAAAAAAAGAAAGTAGGGCAACAGAAGTAAAACAGGCTGTGGTCAACGATCAATTAATGAGAGATATTTTTAGAACAAGAGAACACAAAAAATGGATCCAGGAGCTACTAGATGACTCAAAGAAGGCTAATAAAAAAGTAATTGGAATTACTGAAAAATTAGAAGACAGACTAAAAGGGATTTAAAAAAAAAAAACTGTTCACAGAAGTAATAGGAGAAGACTTTCCAGAAGTAGAAATAGAATTTAACATACAGATAAGTGATGCATACAGAACCCCAAAAAAGCATGATCAGAAAAAAAAAAGCACTACATGTCACATAATAATTAAAATATTAGAAACGCAACACAAGAACAGAAGAACTTTAAAGGCTGGTAAAGAAAAGCAATGAATCACCTATAAAGGAAAGCCTGCAGAATTACAATAGACTTCCCAACACAAACATTAAAAGCAAAGAGAGCTTGCAATGAAGTGTTTCAAGCTCTAAAAGAAAACAACTTGCAAGCCAGACTGATATATCCCGCGAAGTTATCTTTCAGAATTGTTGGAGAAATAAGATACGCCCATGATAAAGTAAACCTGAAGAAATTCATGACCACCAAAGCGATACTCCAAAAAATTCTCGAAGATAACCTAGAAGGAGACAATGAAGCTATCAATGTCAAATGAATGAATCAGGTAAGGTTAGCAATTAAAGTGAAGAGAAAAAAAAACTAAATCAGCAATATCCATTACATTTATAACTTATTCATCTTAAGTAATTCCTTTAGCTATTACCTCCAATGAAAAACAATAAGACTCTCTCTGGGAAGCAATGCTTTTGTTTTCTATATTTACACACGCACACACATGCGTGTGCACACACACACACTCCCCCCACATTTATTTTTAAGGCACTATTAACCCATTTCTGATAATATAAACGTTTGTATAAGAAAGGATATTCAATAATAATCATTTTTAAGATATTCAAGAATTTAATCTTTTTAGTTCTATATCAGATAATGTTAGAATTTTATTGAACTAGTCGTGCACTACTGGAATGAACCTCATTTATCATGACATATATTCTTTCGGCACATTGCTGAATTGCATTTGTTCAATTTTAAAATATGATATCCACCAATATTCTGCAAAATGGCAGTATAGACTTATACGAAATAGAACATTCTTTCAGAACATTCTTTACCTGTATCTTTGGTCAGGTCAAATTCTTATTCTTAATTTTCTATGTTTTTGGGTTTTTCTATTTCATCGAATTTAAACTAATAATTTTTACATTATCAAAACAAATGCTCTTAAATCAATTTAGTTGATATTTAATTCATTGATTGTTTTCATTATTGTGTTGTAATTTTAACTCCAGACTAGAGCATTTGCCTACCATGCACGAGGCCCAAGACTAATCTCCAATACCACAAAAAGTAACAATTAAAAATATTACAAATAGTTTCCATTATTAATTAATTCCTATTGTTTTCCTTTTCTTGCTGATTTCTCTAAAAGTTTGTTTTTGATTTTTGATAGATTAAAAGAGTAAACAATGAGACTACATTTTCCTTGAAGTATGACTGTAATTATAACTCTGACTTTGTACTTAACTGACACATTTTATGATCAAAAAATTGCTTAATAGAAAAGTACGTAATTCTCAGTTACTCCTCCTCAGGTAACAGTAACTCATTTGCATCACAAGTTGAGCTCATGTCAGACTGATTCTATAGTTTCAACTCTTAAATACCATTTTCTATTACCTTCTTTCTTATTATTTATTCTATTTCCTATCTTTTGCTTTATGGCCTCGATTTTATTAGTTTTTATATCTCCTTCTTCCCTTTGATCATTGAGTTTGAAAATAATAAAGTTATCATGTTTTAAATCCATAAATGATGAATTTACATGTTTAAATCTATATTAAATGCACTTTAGAAAGTCATTAACACTAAGATAATCTATTTTAGAATAATCTTGAAAGAAAATATTGTACCAAATGTAAGTCACTATTGACTGGAAAACATATTCCAATTTCTAAAACATTAAAGCATGAACTATTTCAAAGAATTGTGTAAGCCACATTTTTCTATTTACATACTCAAAAGAGTAACTCACCCCTAGGACAGATGAAGCATTCAGCATGTTAGTATGACCATCCATCCCACTCTACTCCCTCCCAAAACTCCATTTTGTTGGTTCTTTCTATTTGTCTCAGCAAACTATCAGCAAAATAGTATTCTTAGATTATGTATCTTCAATTAAAGAACTTGAACATTGTATCCTTTTATCAAAATCTGCTTGATTCTCTGTTTAACATATTAACCACCAATCCTTTTTATGGTAATTTTGGCATTTCTAAATTCCTTCTTCCGATTCCTCTTTTGAATAAGTTTTTAGGAAAAGTTCATAAGGGCTATAATTTCCTAATTTTAAAAATTTCACATTCTTTTTTCAAACTTTTTTAAATATTATAGTGTCTTGGAGTCAAAAGAAAAAAACACAAGGCTAACTTGATTGTTAAAAAATACTATAGGTGACTCTTTTGTTTGACTGTTTTCAAACTTTTATAAGTGTAAGTCTGCATTCATCCAACCCTTAGCACAATGGTAATTACTAAGCCCTTTCAATCTGTACACTGAGGTTTTCAGGGATAATTTTTCCCTGTAATATAAAAAAACAACATTTCCACCAATAATTTCTTATCTGTTTTTCTCACTGCATTTTGTGTTATTTTCTTCCTCAAGATTTTCTCTATGTCATTAAGTCCATCTGCTGCCTTATTTGTCCTACAATCTTCCTGGCTATAATGTGGTTTCAATTATTTCTGATAACTTTACTCATCACCCAGTGTCATCTCTCCTTCAACCTTACTTTAGTGTCCTTTTAATCTCTTAAATCTCATCCATCATCTCATGTCATACAGCCTAAGATCGCTTTTTATCACTTTATTAGTGTTGAATTTTTTAAAACGCTTTTCAGTTCTTGAAGTAACTCTTCTTTCAAAAATATATTCCTCATTTGGCTTTTGAGTCACCATTTGATTTATTTATATATGGTAGTAGCTATGTACAGGTCTAAAGTTTTCTTGAGGGAAATTTGATTACATCTGCTATTTGTTATGATTAGTGAGGCTAAACTTGTCTGCTATTCAAGTCAATTTTTAAAACATAATTCTGAGCTGGAAAGCAAGAAATTAGGTATCTATTCATTTCTTCGGGTGCTCTGAAAAGGGGACAAGAGGTGAGAAGATACAGTTAGTATAGGACAGATGATGCAAACTCAAATATATTGCCTCCAAACACTATCCCGTCAAACTGAATGATTCCTTTGTCCTGAGACTATGCCAAATTCCATGAAGTACTCCTCTTAGATTTTAGTCATACCCACTACAGTGACAGTAGCGCAAGTGGAAGGATGTTTCCATAGAAAAAGATGAAAAAAGGACAGTAAAGCATGATCCTCTGTCAGATTGACTTGTCATTTCATAGCCTGAAAAGTATGAAAATTAGTCCCAAATTAGCAATTGTAAATCATAATCCTAGATACCCTATTTCCAAGGTAATTGATGAAGTCTTTCTAAATTTTCTTACTTCCATTGCAAATCCTAGAATCTCCTTGAAACTGGGGATATGTGTCTCAACATTTGACATCTAACTTTTATTTGGTCCAAATATTATCAATATTTAGAAAATAGTCTTTGAGATAAGTGGAATGAGATAAAAGTTAATCTTTCAGTTGTATTTATGGCTAAAGCTTACACCTTTATTTTTGGTTCTTAATGGTATTTTCAGTGTTTCAGGAATGACAATTAGCTCAATCATTCATCTTTCCTAGAATGCTCAAATTTCAACTTTTACAGGAATTTCAGAAGATTTGAAATAAAATTCATAAAGTCAAATTAAAGGATATTAAGCAATAGTCCTCTGTAATTTGTAGTAATAATAATTAAATTTTATGTTGAACTTTCAATGTTCTAAAATAATTTAATTAAGGCAATTATTTTAAGGCATAGACAAAAACATTATCTTTACTTTTTCTTTGATTCCTGTGGCACTGTCAATTTTTAATTTTTCATTCTGAAAATCATAATAGAAACCACATATTCAGATGATTGCATTTAATGCCTAGAAATGTACTAGGCCTTTTCTCTCAGATTAGTATCAGTTATTTTAATGAACTATTCCTGTCTTTATCCAAACTAAAATAGGCAGATAAAAAGATCTAAGTATTAGAAAATAACTGAAACATTCTGATTTGAAAATTATTTTAGGATTGTACAGGTCTTAATAAAAACAAACAAGGCATTAGAAGAAATTAGTGCATCACCAAGGACGAGAAATTATTTCAGATACAATCATAAAGTGCTTTGATTTTTTAAATATATACTATATATCAGAATATGGATGATAAAAGGAAGTTATACAATAATGCTGTTCATTATGTGAAATATTTGTGGAATACCTCGCATAGAACACCTTTCATGACCATTACTTTTATGACCTCCAGTGGTAACAATTATTTACCATATGGCTTTTAAAATTTTTAATTCAGACAGAAGAGAAACAATTTTTCAACTGGGAATGATTTTTCTCTTCAGTGGAATTTGCAATATCTGGAAACATTTTTGGTGTCAGAATGCAGGGTGAGGGATGGAGCACACTGGCCTCTAATATACAGGCTAGAGATAGCAACTACATATATCCAGTTCCCAGAGCAGTTCCGTTGACAAAGAATTATCTCCTCAAAAATTTCAGTAGGGCTAAGTTGGAAGAACCTGGCTTTAGAGACAAGACTGAGGAATAGTATGGGGGATTATTTCAGCATGATCTTTTAGGTTGTACAAATATTTCTCGGATGAAGAAATAATAACTTTCCAAGGACACCATTTTTGAAGTGCAAATTTATTTTAAGTATGTTGTGATACGATTGTTTTAAAAGCAAGAGATTCAAGGCTATATCTTTTCAATTTAATAACTGCCAAGTTTTGTGAGAAAGCAAAAATAAAGCAGTGATATAGCCTGTATCTTTTGCTCATTTAGGAATTTGGTCTTTGCTTCCAAATGAATGAATGGAATAGATCGTTTCTCCTTATAAGCCTTGAAAATTCTTACCAAATGTGTGCATGGAATAGACGGGTTCTTCCTACAAGCCTTGAAGACTATGATAAACTTATATAAAAAGATATAAATAGAAAACAGAACCTGTATAAATTCCTTCATATCTTAAAGTCATATTGGCAAAAAAAAATACAAGAACAAAAAACCTGAATCTTATAACTCACTTAAGATATCATTTCACAAAGAACCAAGCTTCATTAAAAAAGTAACCTTGATTAAAGGGAAATAAACAGGGAAAAAAAAATCTTGAATTTCTCAGTTTTGAGTAAGGTATTCAAAAATTTTGTCAATAAGAAATATAACGCATTATGCGCTAAAGAGAAAAACTTTACAACGAGAGATTTAAGATTGAATTTTGGAATAACCAATTCACTTCTATGAAAACACAGACATGGTACTTACTAAAAGCATCCTATGTTCCTGTCCTGTGAAGTGTAGGGGCAAAAATGTACCTTATCGGGTGCTGTACATTATTATTAACTATTGTAACGGAGACCAAAAGATCAGATAATGCATCCCACCTGATTAAATTTCCAAGAGCTAAGAAGATCTAAAGTCATTTTAAAAATTAGGCTAGTTCTATTATTTATAGAAAAATCTTTTACTTTGCATATCTTTTCAGAGAATTGATATCTTGGCTTCGAATAAGATCCACTGGCAACTTCATCATAAATATTAAACAATTATTTTGAAAACTAGTTTTTTTTTAACTTAAATTTTGCTGTGTATTAACTATGAACACTGGACACTGAATTTAGGAACTGCTTCTACCTGATGTGGCTGTAAGAACAGAAATAAGATCTCATTGTGCTCTTACTTAGATCTTTCTTTGAGGGCAAATAATTAAATCTGGCATACATCTATTTATTTATTTACATGCATCAATTAATTTCAGCAAGAATTACTTCTAAAGGGGAACTTAGAACAGCTGGATTCCAAATACAACATATATGGTTCAATCAACACTACTTCAAATCACAACACTATATTCTTCCCAATGGGAGAAATTTCATCTTTATAATAATAACCTTAACAAGTGGCACATCACTGAGCACACATTAGGTACTCACTAAGAGTTTTTTTGGAAATAAATTGAAAGCAGTTTATTTCAAATTCTAGGAGTTCATGTTATTCTGAAGCTGCATTCTCTTTTCATTAACACCTCAGATAGTACTTTAGAGTCTTGTTACAAGGAGTTCTAAAGCATGATATGTAAATACTGTGCCAATAGGCTCTAATGTTTATAGCCTATAACTAAATGTTTTCTAGAGCTTGGGTTTCAGTTAACTCACACTATGTTGTCTTGAGAAACGTCAGACATTAAGACATGCTTTTCCGGCTGGGGATTTAGCTCAGTGGTTAGAGTGCCTGCCTCGCAAGCACAAGGCCCCAAGTTCAATCCCCAGCACCAAAAAAAAAAAAAAAAAAAAAAAAAAAAAAAAAAAAAAAAAAAAAAAAAAAAAAAAAAAGACATGCTTTTCCTCAAGAAACAGAAGCAATGAAATCCTGTCTTTGCCAATTACTAGCTATATAATTTTAGGCTTTTTATTCAAGTTCTCTGTGCTTGAGCTTTTTCATCTGTAAAATGAATAAAATAATCCTACTAACCTCATGGCACTCTTAAAGAATTAATATTTACAAAATAAATTATAACACTGTACACTGGTGGTGTATAACTTTTTGTTAAACAATAAATGATTTTTCTAGGAGAAATAATTTCAAGAAGATTAATTCTCAGATATAGAAGATGTAAAAATTACCATAAAAGCTATAGATTAACAACATTTGAACTTGCTCCTCTCTGGTTTTATATTTGCCAACATTTAAAGCATTTCTTTCTCTAAAATAAAAACAGCTTTGGGTAATATTTGAACATGTGAACTACACTTGTTGCAAATAGGGAGGGGTGGGTGAATGGAAGAGAGGGGAGAGGAAGGGGGGGAAGAGGGGGGAAAACCAAGATGTATCATGTACAGGTACAAAATAACCATGTTGATTATGATCATTATGTATACAGTGCTCCAATACATGTTCTTGGTAAAAATAAAAATTAAAAAAAATATTTGAACATGTGATGGTAATCTGCTTCCGATAATAAAAAGAAAAGTGAAAAAATTCCCCAGAATCATAAAGAGAAAAGCCATATAACCTGAAAACCGAATAGATAAAATATCAAACCTATTCATATCCTACATATTTAACACATTTTAAATTTCAGTATCACAAACATGCTTTAAGAAGAATCATATCCTCTCTGTTAACCCTTGTAAAAAGACAATGTTGAAAGATAATAAATCATGTCAGTAAAAAGAGATATGTAGAGCTATCTATTCCAAATATTGATACAATAGGCCTAACATGCAATCCTGAGTGTGAGTACCTATAAGGATTCCCACATCCATGTTCAAATATGTACTCGGAGTTTCTTCATAAAACTATTCCTCTACAATTACCTATTGATGTCATCACCCAAAGCAACTAATCTGTGCGTTAGTCCATTTAGATTTATTCTACCTCAACTATAACTCTCTGATTCCCTGGTCATTTCTATTCTGTCAATTCGAACCCTCTTTAATACTAGTAGGAATTTTGCAACAAACTCCTATTTAATTTGTTCCATTTCCAATCCTATTTCCTGCTATCAAATTAATACTACCAGAAAAAATATGATTGTAATCTTTCTTATTTAAAAACTATCAGTGGCTCTTCATTTTTGCTTAGTTTACTATGTAAGGTCTTCCACACAGTCTGGCTCCAAATTTTCCCTATTATTTTTCTTTATGTATCCTAAAGATATTTCGAGCTACTAATTATTACACACACATACATACATACACACACATCAAAAGTTGTGTCTTAAAAAAAATCTTTCCTAAATATTCTCTAAAACTTGTTACAGATGATATTTTCTTTAGAAAACCATTTCTGAACTTCCTACAAATTTCTCAGTACTGCACCTTGGATATCTGTTGCACTTGACCTGTATCTAGAAGCACTGATCATACTTTACAGTGAAGTATTATTACTAAAAGACCTTCTTCAGTACTTTCACATAGTAGAAGTCAATGAACTCACTGGAGTGACTGTTGAATATATCATCAATTCTTCTATGAAGAAACAGAGATAAAAGGTTTTGAAGTTAACACTCCAAGATAACACTGAGTTAACCGGCAGGAGAATTAATATAGTTATTTTTCCTTTGACCTAGATTCTACCTATCTGTCTGCCTGCCTGTCTGTCTATCTAATGAAAGATCCAGAGATCCAGATTTGAGATAAACACATACATATTAGAGTTGAAACAAGTCTGAGAAACAGTACGATACCTAAAAAGAGTACTAGACTAGCAAACAGGAGTTCTAACTTTTATTTGTTTTGCCCTTAAATAACTACTAAGCTTATATAAGTCATCCAAGCTCTTTAAAATTCATTTTTCTAATGTATGTGTAATGAAATATGTTCAGCATCAGGCTAGCTATGGGAGTAATATAAAGAAACAAAGGCTGTCATAAAGGCAAAGATGATTACTGCTGTATTCTTATTACATAGCACATATAAGAACCTCAATCAATACTAAATCCTGGGTTCCAATTTAGCAGTGATAAAATATGCTTGAAAATATGTATGTTCTATTCTATATACATGTGTCTCATGAGTATAGTATAACCAGAGAGCTGATATAGGGTCCGAAGTAGAGACTATCACTTTTAGTGAGAAAAGTGGCACAAACTAGAGTTTATAATACATAGATGGACATATGCACCACAGCATACAATTTGCCAGGCTATTAAAAATGTGTCATCAGTGTATCCAAACTCAGGAAACTTGAACTTTTTCAATTCACTTAAAAACTTTATATTGCCAATGATTTCTGTTTTTGTAAAGTGCATGCAGTATGGAGTTGCGTGGGGGGGGGCTTGCTTGTTTGCCCTGCTAAACGTTTAGAAATGAATTAAAAAGTATTACCATGGAGATTATCAGTGAACACCAGGCTTAAAACTGGAATGAACATTTTGAAATGAATGGCACATTTTCAGGGCATTCCATTTTGGTCCCCCTGAGTTCCCCTTGAGGGTTACATACTTTCCAATGGAAAGACAAAATGTCCATGAATTGCAAACAAACCGAATTAGTGAATCAAAAATCCTAATTATTTTCAGATGTTTATTTACCTAATATATTACTTGCGAAAGCAAAACTACAGTGTATTAAAAAGATGATAGCACTATAGTAATAGACTCTAAACTCAGAATGCAAAATGCACTGTATTTATCATTTTACTAAAACCAACTTCCCCAACTGATTTAATAGACTACTATTATTATTGAACTATAACTCCCATATATAAAATTGACCATTTTAAAACACGAACCTCGGTGGATTTTAATATATTCACACAATTGTGCAGACATTGACATGCTCTAATTTTTAACACTCAAAAAAGAGACCGTATGGGGCTGGGGATTTAGCTCAGTGATTAGAGTGCTTGCCTGGCAAGCACAAGGGCCTGAGTTTGATCCCCAGCACAAAAAAAAAAAAAAAAAAAAAAAAAAAAAAAAAAAAAAAAAAAAGAGACCATAGGACCATTCACAGCTTCCCTTTCAATTCCCACCCCTCCACTTTACACTGGGGGGAACATCTCATCTACTTTCTATCTTTATGAATTTGCCTACTGTGAACATTACCAATACACGAGTTTGATACACTATGTGGTCTTTTCTGTCTAGTTTCCTTATTTAGCATATATGAAGTATTCATCTATGTTGCAGAATTATACTACTTTAACTCTTTTTATAACTAAACAACACTATTGTATGGATTTACCATATTTTGTTTATGCATTCATCAATTGAAAAACATGTGATGTGTCTACTTTTGTTTTTTAATTTTTATTCTTTATTACTTTTTCTTAGTGCATGCCTTCAATACATAATGTTTAAATTTCATGTGTGGAGTTGGTACATATACGTAACACATCTTAATTCCTTTTTTCATCACTTTCCCCTCCCCTCTTCTTCCTCCTTCATCTTTTGATCTGATTTGAGAAAGATCTATCTATCTAGTTCCTATTATCTATCTTTTATTTCGCTTTTTATTTATAATTTGGGTTTCCCATATAAAGGAAACCATGCTATATTTAAGCTTGTGTGTCTGATTTAGTTCACTTAACATGATCTCAAGGTGCATTCATTTTTCTACAAATGACTCCAATTTATCTTTCTTTATGGCACAGTAATACTCTACTGTGTGTAAACATCATATTTTCTTCATCTACTCACGTGTTGATGCTGCTATGAGCGTTGGCGTAAAATTTTTATCTACAAATACAGAAGGTTTTCAATTCTCTTGCATATACACCAACTAGTAAAATTGCTGGATTATATGGAAATTCAATGTTTAACAACTTAAAGCCAAACTGTTTTGCAAAGTGACTGTATCATTTTACATTCTCAATGGCAGTCTATGAGGATTCTAATTTCTGTAGATTGGAACCAAAGCTTGATACTCTTTTTGACTGTAGCCATCCTTATGAGTATGAAATAGTATCTCACTGTGCTTCTGATTTGCATTTCCTTGATAGCTATTAATGTTGAACAAATTATTACGTGTTTATGTGTCCTTTGTACATCTTCCTTGGAGAAATGACTATTCAGATCCTCTGTCTATTCTTTAATTGTATTGTCTTTTTGCTGTTGACTTGTAACAGCTCATTATATATTCTGAATATTATTCATCTATTGGATATTTGATTTGCAAGTATTTTTCCAGTATATTCTTACTTTGTAGTAATCAAATCCACAGTAGATAGAAAAATTATAAAAAAGAAGCAAATTTTTGTCACTGCCGACAGTAACAATCCTAGATGTTTCTTTAGCCATTTATTTGATGATGACCATGAAGTAGCACGAAGAAAATAACCAAAGAGGTGTAATAGATATTATATAAAAGGAAGATGGTGTGCAGAGGAGAGGAGCACTAGAAGGAAAGAAGGGGAAAAGCAGAAAGGCAACAGGGGAAAGAGAGGGGAAAGGGAAAATATGGAAAATGATAAACGATCCTGCTGTAAATAGGGAGGGAGGGAGCAGAGGGGAGGGGCGGGGGAGAGGGGGGAGAGCCAAGATGCATCATGTATAGGTACAGAATAATTGTAATGAATGAGACCATTGTATGAGGAATGTACCAATACATGTTCTTGGTTTAAAATAAAAAAAAAAGAAAAATTACAAAGGGGTGGGACATAGTTCAGTGGTAGAGGGCTTGCTTAGTGAGGCCCTAGGTTTGATTCCCAGCACCAAATAAGTAAATAAACAGAATTAACAGACATCTGGCAGACTTTGAATAATGTCTATAAGGAAATATTGTATAATGATAGTTCTCTGAGGTTTATTATTGTATTGTGTTAGGTAAAAAAAAATGCTTGCTTATAGCAAAACTGCTGAAGTATTTAAGGGTAATGAGAGATGGCACACTGGCAACTTATTCTCAAGGGTTTCAGAAAGATAATGTGAATGTTCATACATGTGTACTTAGATAAAGCAAATGTGAGAATGCTAACATTTAGGGAATCGGAGTTATACAGGAATATTTTGTACTATATTTGCAACTTCTCTGAAAAGCGTGAAATTATATCAAAATAAAAGTTAAAAATTAAAATAATATCTAAAAGGGAAAAAAAAGAAAATAACCAAAATGATATTTCATGAGAAAAGATGGATTATCTTAAATATGCCACTATTTTGAAAGCCTGCTCTTGAAACCAAAAAGAATCAAAAAGTTTTTGAAACAAAGCTAATGCTTTAAAATGTCATCTACCGGAAAGAACTGGTGGCTTACTATTTTCCCTAGAAGGCTGCCTTTTACAGTGAGAGTCCAACACATCTGTTGATATCATGTATCTTACAAAATGCCTACAGTCACTTCCTTTGACTTCAGATAGAATGCTACAATAGTCCTTAGAAAAGAATTACTTCCCAAGAATTTGTTCTCAGAAATTTTTTCTTTTTGTTTTTTTCTTTTTTTATTTGTTTGTTTTTGGTTTTGAGACAGGGTCTCACTATGTAGGTTCAGGCTGGCCTCGAACTCACTGTACAGCCCAGGCTGGCTGCAAACTCATGGTGACCCTTCTGCCTTAGCCTCCCCAGTGCTGGGATTACAGGTGTGTGCCACCATGCCCAGTGTTCTCAGAAATTTTAGAGGGAGATAAAAATATACTGCTAAGAAATTTTTGTTTCAAAACCATGGAATTCAAGATTATAAGACTATTCAAATATCCATCTATTAGTAAACTCATTTTACAAACTCTACATAAACAAATTCATTTTAAAAAATGTTCCTCTTTTGAGGCAGATGTTTGTTTTATTTTCATATCTATAAAACAAGAGAACATGGGAAAGGGGATCTAATAGCTGCTAGATGACAGAAAGAAGACTAATATAAGATAAATTGCAATTGGTTAAAAATCAGAAGTACAAATGGCATAAAAGAAAAACTGTTCAGAGAAATAAAAACATTTCTAAGTATGAGAGTTTAACACACAGAAGAGCGAGACATACAGAATCACAAATAGCTACGATCGCAAAAGAGCTTCTTCATGACATCAGAGGCAAAACCCCAGAAGTCCAACACAGGACAGAATCTTAAAGATGTTAGAAAAAAGCAAAAAATCACTTATAAAAGTAAACCCATTAGAATCATAGCAGAATTGGCAACACATTCCTTAAATGCTAGGAGAGCTTAGAGTGAAGTGCTTCAACTTCTGAAAGAAAACAGCTTCCAATCCAGGACACTATACTCTCCAAAACTATCAAAAAAGCACCTTAAGAAATTCATGACTACCAAACCAAGCACTCCAAAAAATTCTCAAGGATATCCTAGAGACAGTGAAGCCAACAATGCCAAAAAATCGAACAATCTAATGGAATGACTGTATCAGACAGGGTGAGCAGGGTAAACAGAAGGAAAAAAGAAAAGGCAACAGGAACAGGAAAGCAATGGAATAACAGGAATAAGTCAGTACCTTTCAGTAATACCTCACAAGGTAAATGGCCTCAAAAGCCCAATCGAAGATACAGATTGGATCAAAAATCAAAACTCAATGAAATGCTGTATATAACAAACTTAATCCAAAAAGATATTCACAGACTAAAAATCAAAAGAAATGAAACAACAGTCTATCCAGGAGGAGTCCGAAAACAAGGAGTAGTAGCTATCCTATTTTCGATCAAAGTGGATTTCAAGCCTAAAATGTTAAGAAGACACACTGAACACTGCAAACAATTTCATAAAACAAACACGATGGGACAAAAACATCAGATAAACATCAATACAATCACAGCAGGGGACCTCAAAACTCCAGGATCACAAATAGATCAACTACATAAAAAAATCAATAAACAAACATCAGAGTTGAATTACACCTTCAAACAAATGGACTTACTAGATACATATAGAGTGGTCTACCCCCCTAACAAAAAACAATATATGCTTTTCTCAGAAGCACATATAACTTCCTCCAAAATAGATCACATACTAGCCCATGAAGCATAAACATAAGAAATCAAAATTACCGCAAGCTTATTATCAGATCATAGAGCAGTAAAACTAGAAATCAAAGGCAAAACAAAAAAAAACCCACAGAAATTATGTAAGCACATGGAAATTATACAATATCCTCTTGAATTATCAATGTGTCATAGAAGAAGTCAAGGAAGAAATTACACAGTACATGGAAGCAAATGATAATGACAATACAACATACCAAAACTTATAGGACATAATGAAAACAGTCTTAAGAGGGAAGTTTATACCTATGAATGTACACATCAGAAAACCAGTCAGTCCAAATGAATAGCCTAATGATATACCTCAAGGTCCTAGAAAAACAAGAAGAATCCAAATCCAAAACTAGTAGAATGAAAGAAATTATAATGATCACAGTTGGAATTACCGAAATAGACACTGAAAAACATTAAAAAAAAATCAATGAATCAAAGAGCTGGTTCTTTGAAACAATAAATACAGTAAACCAAGTCAATTTGAAAGAGAGAAAGAGAGGAGAAAGAAAGAAAAGGCAGGCAGGAGGAAGGTGGGAGGAGGGAGGAAGGGAGGGAATAAATGAGGGACAGAGCGAGGGAGGGAAGGAAGAACCCAAATCATTGCAATTAAAAGCAAAAAAGCTGAAATCACATCGAACACTGCCGAAATCCAGAAGACTATTGGTAACTACTTTGAAAATCTGTACTTTAATAAACTGGAGAATCCAGAAGAAATGGACACATTTGTAGATCTACATATATAAATTACAAAAATAGAACTGAGAAGATATAAAAACCCTGAATAACCCAATAAAAATCAATGAAATTAAAGCAATAATAAAAAAAGACACAACAAGAAAAGCCCAGAACTGGATGGATTCAATGTTGAATTCTACCAGAACTTCAGGGAAGATCTTACACCTTAAACTCTCTATTGAAATTAAAAAGGTAGGTATACTGCCAAAGATGTTCCTGGAAGCTAGCATTACTGTAATTCCAAATGAGACAAGGATCCAACTAAAAAAGAAAACTACAGGCCAATTTCTTTAACAAACATAGACTGAAAAAAATCCTCAGCAAAAATACTGCCACAACGGAATGCAACGATTCATCCAAAAGATCAGACATGACCGAGTAGGCTTCATTCCTGGATGCAAGGAAGGTTCAAATTATGCAAATTATTAGATTGAATACACCATGTAAAAAAAAGCAAGGACGAAATCATATGGTCATCTCCATAGATACAGAGAATGCCTTTGATAAAATCCAATATTCATTCATGATAAAAAAAAAATCCTGAGGGAAACAGGCATAGAAGCACCTATCTAATCTGATAAAAGCCATTTCTGACAAACCTACTGCCAACATCTTCTTATTAAATGAAGAAAAACTGAAAGCTTTCCCTCTAAAACCAATTACAAACCAGCACATTCGCTGTCAACACTTCTGTTCAATATAGTGCTCAAAATATTAGCTACAGCAATCGGTAAGAGAAAGAAATAAAAGAGATACACAGAGGAAAGGAATAAGTCAAATTATTATTATTTGTAGATAACATGATTCTTTATATAGCAGACACAAAAAATTCAATCAAAAGTCTGCCAGAACTAATTAACAAATTCAGCAAGGTAGTAGGATACAAAATCAACAAACAGATATTAATAGTGTTCCTGCACACTACTAATGAACCCACTGAGAAAGAAATTAGACAAAAATACCTTCACAAGAACTTCCAGAAAAATTAAATAAATAGTTCAAGAAAAATTCAATGCTTAGGAATTAACCTAACCAAAGAAATGAAAGAAATCTAAAAGTATAACTACAGTACTATGGAAAAAAAGAGATCAAAAAGGACATCAGAAAATTTGAAAAGATTAAATAAAAGAAACAGGAAAAGAAAATGGGAAGATATCTCCTGTACCTGGATAAGCAGAATGAATACAATCAAAACGGCCATAATTCCAAAACTCGCATACATATGTAAAGGAATTCCAATCAAAATACAGAACTAGAGAAAACAATCTTCTGAAAAGATAACTTACAGAATGGGAAAAAGAATTTTTTTTGGTCAGGTAATCCTCAGAAACAGAACTAATATCTAGAATATATAAAGAACTCAAAATAATTAGACCCCTTAAAATAAAAATCCCAATCAAAAAATGGGCAACTGAAATGAACACACAATTTTCAAAAGAAGAATAAATGGCCAATAAATGTATGAAATACTCTTCAACCTTGTCAGCCATCAGAAAAATGCAAATATATCATCAAGCAATCAAATAATAACAAATTCTGGGGATGCTGAGGGAAAAAGGAAATTCTTCTACATTGTTGGTGGAAATGTAAAATAGTACAACCACTATAAAAAGCAGTATGGAGAGTCCTCAAAAAACTAAAACTACAAATTCCATTCAACCCAGCTATTTCCCGTCTAAGTATCTTTCCAAAAAACTTAAGGATATTATACTTTTTTTTTTTTTTTGTGGTACCAGGGATCGAACTCAGGGCCTTGTGCTTGCAAGGCAAGCACTCTAATCACTGAGCTAAATCCTCAGCCAAAGATATTATATTCCAGTGAAATATGCATGCCCATGTTTATAGTAGCACAATTCTTAGTAGCTAAATCTTGGAACCAGCCAAGAGATAAACAAGCAAAGAAAATGGAATTTATACACAGTGCAGGACTACTCTGCGCTAGGCTCCATTCTGCAGTAGAACACATTTGAGTCATTTGTATAAAAATGGATGAACCTTGAGACCATAATGTTAAGTGAAATAAATCAGACACACAAGCTTAAATATCACATGATTCCCCTCATATGAGAAACTCAGACCATAAAGAAATTAAAGAGCAAAATTAAGGATAAATACTAGGTAACAAGGAGTAGATCATTTGCAAACAGGAAGAATACCAGGAAATGGATGGAGTGGGGAGAATGAGGAGGGCAAGGGGATGAAAAAAAAATTAAGATGTATTATGTGTATGTACCAACTCGTCAAGATTAATGTAATCATTTTGGGCTGTAAATATGTACTAAGAGAAATTAAAATTATAAAACAATAAGCAAATGAAAAACAAATTGCTTTGTAGTGAAATCAAATCTAATATCTCTTCTACTTGACATACCATCAAATATGTGAAAATAGTATGTTCCTCTAAGCCTTGATAGTTCTATATCAAAAAACTCTAACCATTCTAGTAACTCTCTTCATTAGGAGCTTCCTTTCTAAATTCAGGGCCTAGAAATTAATCTAATATGTTAAGTGTGGCTCATGTGAAATAGAATAGAAAATGTACCACAACAGCCCTAATGTCAGAAACTGCATTTCTATTCATGTAACCTAAATTTATATTGCTCTTTTGGAAGCTATATTTCACCAGAGACATTTATTGAGTTCCCTGTATTTCCCCAAATTTAGTCAGAAGACAGGATTCTGAGCTGTATTCTCCTTTAATTATAAAGGAAACATAAAATTAAAAGTTTTCATAAAAACTTATAAAATTGATTTTCAGAACCACTTAACAGTTTACATTTAACATTCCTTGCATTCATCTTCTGACCTGAAACCCTACCAGTGACTTAGTACAGATCACTCATTATAACTCACCAGAAATATTAGGGCATTTGCTAAATGACTTCTCTACCATCACTCATACTACAGAGTAATTCACTCATTAAACTGCTGAGCAACTGTCTTATAAACACAATTTGATCTATAATTGTCATTATTTCTATCTATATATTTATTTTACTTTTACATCATGTTCTGTACATAGGCCAATTTCCTATTGCAATATTTAAGGTTCTTCATGTTTAGGGCCTAAATTCACATTCCACAACACCTCAATATATACTCCTTTATACTTCCTAAAAAAGCTCCATGATTAATTTATTTCTCTATTTTCACATACAAACTGGACTGTGCCCTGTGTATTTTCCTTGCTCTTCTACCATTTGTCTATTAAATGATTACATAACTCAATCCTCCTCATATTTAAAAAAAGGATGCTTGTCTATCTGAGAGAGGAAGATATGTCATTCTCTATTCAAGTAAACAGAGTTCGAGTTATACGATAAAGCAATTGCATATATGTACTAAGCCCTCTCTGTATGTTTTACATATATATCTATAATAAAAAGTTTAGTGTATAAATTAGTAAGACATTAACAAAGATAATTAGTAAGAAATACACACTAATAAGAGTTATGTGAGTCCCCTCTCTCTCCCTTCTCAAAGTATCTAAACTCATCCATCTTGTGATAGGAGATAAAACAATGCCTATATAACAAGACATGAGATAAATAACCTAGGCCTTGAGATGCAGCATTTGCCAAATGACACTTAAACACAAGCATATGATACTGCAGTAGTTGATCTGATAACCTAGATGGCTACTAACCGACTAGTGGGCAGGTGGCATATGGATGTGGCTGGACAAAGGAAGCGATTCATGTGCTGGCCTGGACAGAGTGCAACGCCATGAGATTTCATCAGAACTCAGAACAGCAATGCAATTTAAATCTTATGAATTTTCCATTTAATGTTTTCAGATTGCAGCTGACTGTAGGAAACCAAAACCACAGAAAGTGAAACCACAGATAAGGAGACAATTACGCACTTACGTAGGTACAATTTTCTCCCAATTGTCAAAATGTTATTATGGGTAACCAAAATAAATGAACTGTTAAACATACCACTCAGACAACTAAAATAAGAAATGATATGTAACATGAAAATAGAATATAGAAATTAGCAAAATGATTAAATGTTGTAGTATAAAAGTAGTTCCCATGGTTTGGATGTCTGGCTGAATCAAAATGTTCAGGCCTCACTGGTCCAAATCTAAGTTCTGTAGAAATCCTGAGTGCAGGACTGTGTAAGAGCTACTGGACAGGGAATTCACCGTTGGCCAGTTTACTTCAGTGTAAGCTTCTGCCCAGTTTTGGATGAGACATTGTTACTGTCATAGTTGCATCTGAGAAGATGGCTAAGGTCCTTCGGAAGATACACAGTATCATCAACATTCTTTTATATGTTCATAAGTTTTAAAGAGTCATGTAAGATTTCATACTGTCAGACTGAAAGATAAAAGAAAAGCCCATAATTGCAAGTTTATAATTTCCCCTTAAATGTAAAAGGAAAATAGATCTAAGCTCATGTTATAAGGCTTGTGGACAGCTTAATCAGAGAAATAATCTATAAATTTGTTTTAAGTCCTGTGTCTTTGGAGTTTATGGTCGTTCTATTATTTTGTAATTTGTCTTACAGCATTATCATTTTTCCTATTGCAGTAAAAGGATAAAATTATAATAAAGACCTAAAAGTTACCCCTCTTAATAAAATTGTACAACTATACTGAACTAACACAAATATTTTAATAAATACATAATAATACAAGAACTGTAAGATAAAAATTCTTCTAAATTGAGATACTGGTCTAAAATTATCTTCACTAGTAATTTAATTCCTAATATGCTTTTACATTTATTGTATTGGAAAACCTATAAACATTATACAGATACTGTATCAAACTATACTTCACATATGGTTCCAGCACATAGAGGTGGAAGCACAGGAATCTCAAGGTTGGGAAGCTTAGTGTTCTAGTCTAATACTGCCCTATGTGTGGCTTACCTTGGTAACAGCATCCCTAAAAAAATCACTCATTCTCTCTTACAATGATGCCCATACATTAAGGAGTTTATACTTTACTTAAACTCTGCCTAGCTTCTACTTTTTAATCTCTTCATAAAAGGTCTAAAACAACCATACAATCACTTTTTCCATCATTTGGCTCTCCTGTTTCAAGAAGAAAAAGAAAGGACCATTGAGAATTCAAATCTTACTCTATATAAAAGACAGCAAATTAATGGTCAGAGTCATGAACAGTATTCATAGCAACTGGCTATAAATACATTTTTACATAGTAATTTGATACTCTGTACTTTGGGAAAAATAATAAACAGAAAAAATCCGTACTCCTGAAAACTGTACCAGGGTCCTCTGTATTTCAATATTCTATTAACGTAGTGAGGATAAAATGATCTGCAAAGAGATCTGAAACAAAGTGAAAAACAGTGGTAAACTCTGGTATTTGGACAGACAAGATCACTTTCTCAGACTGCCTCTTAGGCTTCTGGACTGAAAGCTTTTAAGCCACATATCTACTCAGACTCCATGAAATCAGAGCCAGCACGGCAAGTTTATCAGAGGGGTCGGGAAGACAGGTCATATACTATAGAGGGTATAGACACATTACTGGGGAGAGCAGTTGAGAAGGAGATGGGGAAAGATTAATTAAATGGTATTAAGTTACAGTTAAAAATAAGTAGAAGTTCTTGTGTGCTATTGCATAGGAGGTGACTGTAGACAACTATTATATACTACATTATTTCAAAGAGCTAGAAGAAAAGATTTTGAATGCTTTCATCATAAAGAAATGATAGATATTTGATGAGGTAATGATGTTTTGCCTGATTTTAAAATTACATAAAGTACACAAAAATAGAAACATCACATGTGACTATATATATATATATATATATAATGTTTTTTATATCAGTTAAATATTAGATTTTAAGACCAAGGCAGTAGGTTTACAAGTTCAAGCCCACCCAACTCATGACCTAGTGAGACTCTGTCTCAAAATCAAAAATCAAATAAAGGCTAGGGATATACCTCAGTGCAAAGGCCCTGGGTTCAACCCCTGGTGTAGCGAATAAATAAATAAATTAATTAATTAATTAAAAATTCTGTCCCCTCCCCCAAAGTTAGCCACATGGCTTTCAATTTTTTTTTTAAAGTAAAGGAATTAAACAGTCAGAAAGGTTACTTGATAACACAGCAAAACCAAATTGTCTGGGTGTTGTGGTTTACACCTATAATCTTAGCACTCTGGGAGACTAAAGCAGGAGGATCAAAATTTGAGCCCAGCTTGGGTGTATCGGGGACTTAGCAAGACCCTGACTTCAAAATAAAAAATATGAAAAGGGGGCTGGGAATATAGCTCAGTGCAAAGGCCCTGGGTTCTGTCCTTAGAACGATATACACACACGTATACAAAAAGGTCAATGTGGGTCATGAGACAAATATTCATAAATTATTCACAACCATGTTATAGCTTAGTAGTTTTGGGTAGAAGTGATTTACAATTAAAAGCAGATCAAGTGCTATATACCATAATTATAGGAACCCTTAAATCAGATAGAGGGTCACTAGAAGGTCCTTTTGACCTTCTACAGTTAGCATCGATAATACAACTGTACCTGGTCCAGTAATTCCCCTGAACAGAACAGACTACATGAGATTACTGCTGACGGTCATATCGTTTGTAGTGGACTGGGCCCATAAACTATCACCAGAGCTGGACCAGAAGTTTAAAATATTACTACTGAAGTTATAAAGCTTATACTCATCAGCTCATACTCTGCCTTACACTTGGGAGCCTGGCTCCAACAAAAAGATAAAGAGATAAACAAAAGACACTGGAAGGATCCCAATGGAAAGGGAAATTGCAAAGAGAGATCATAGTTGAATGTTCCCACAGCAAGTGATACCGTGTATTTCCTTTAGCACCTGCAATGAAGCCCACCAACTGCTCCTTCAACAATCTCAAGTAACTGATATCACATGCTTTACAGCATCCTTAAATTTTAATGATATCTATTGTATCTATTACAAATATTACAGCTAACATTAGTTACTACATGTTATACAGTGCTATCATTTAGTACATGTGAAGTTCTATTGGTCATACATCAATATTCAATACTCATTTCCTGAAGTAAATTATATATAGACCTACAATGATTAATGAAAATGTATCTATGATCTCGAGGAATCTGACATCATACTGTAAATATGTGAGATTTGCTTTTGCAATATTTCTCTTTTTTTCTACAACCTATCGATTAATATGCTTCAAATTAATGGAAAGGTTAAAAGCATATGCAAAGAATGTTGGAAACATGTAACTAAAAGAATGCAAACCTGTAAGAAGCAGAAACCACATACACCAAAAACATAGAATGGACATCTCCACAGTGCCAGAGAAAAAAAGAAAGGGACTGGGAAATAGGTATGACACAAAGAAGTAGAGTAGGGAAATGATAATTTGACCAATTTGCTGTGACCGACATTATGATCTCTTATGATGGACAAAAGAAAGTTTAATTTTAAAAACTATATTGGAAAATAAATTTATATTTATTAAAGGGTAACACTATCATAAACTGACACCAGTAAGAGAATGAAAATGTGTCCTACAAAATACAAGGCAATATTTGTCATATATATAATACATACATCGAAAAAAATAATACATATATCGTGCATACATTATATATTATATATAATGTACATATCATATATAGAACTCATAACTAGACTAGCACCTCTCAAAGTACAGTCTACACCCATGGTGGCAAACCTATGGCACACATGCCACCATGGACTGTTTGTATCACTAAAAGCCCTAAAAGGATCACTATCACTGGGCTAAGAGCCTGGGAGATCTTTAGAGCCCTTCGAAGGCCCAAAGCCTCAAAAAAAGTTTTTTGTGCTAGCACAAATATGTTATTTGCCTTTCCTGCTGAATTGACATTTGTACTGATTATGCAAAAGCAATGATGGGCAACCAATAGCATCTTAGCCTGAATTAAGTTCATGGCATCCAACTATCTTGGTAATCATGCCTTCTTCACTGCCAGGCAATCAAAGCAAAAAAAGACACGCTTCATGTTCATGTACAAATGTCTTTGATGAAGCAATAAAAAGCTATTAATTTTATTAAATCACAACAGTATAGTACATGTCATTTAATATTCTGTGTAAGACTGAGAAGCGTGCAAAAAGCAGTTATTCTGCAAATCCAACAATGAGATTATTTCAAAGAAAAGTTATTTGTGTGACTGTGTTGCAAACCCAGCTACGTTTTTTTCATGGAACACAATTTTTAACTGAAAGAACAGATAACAGACAAATTATGATTATTAAGACGTGTATTCGATAGACATATTATTGAAAATAAAAATATGAGATTGTTATTTCAAGAGGAACACATTTGTTAGTTCTCCATACACTACTTGCAAAATTAAAATCTACAAGCAAAGATCAGGATTTTGGAATATGCCACCATGAGAAGAAATCTTCTGAAAACTTGAAAATTTTTCATGCAACTGCTGGTAATATTAAATAATGTCACTTTAAATATTTTATAGAATATCCTTGTCTTGTTCCAGATTTCAGTATGAAAGCTTCTAGTTTCTGACCATTTATAATGATGCTGGCTGTTGGATTGTGAGATGATCATGTGATTTTTGTCTTTGACTCTTTTGATATAGTGTAGTATGTGTATTGATTTGCTATGTTGAACCATCCCTGCCTCCCCGGAATGAATCCTACTTGGTGGTGGTGTATAATCTTCTTGAGAATTCGTTGCATTCTGTTTGCCAGTATCTGGTTGAGAATTTTCCATCTATGTTCATCAGGGAAATTGGCCTATAGTTCTCTTTTTTGGTTGGATCCTTTTCTGGTTTTAGTATCAGGGTAATGCTTGCTTCCAGGAGTAATTTTGGAAGTACTGCTTCCTTTTCAATTTCATTAAAGAGTTTGAGGAGTAGTGGTATTAGATCATCTCTGAATTTCTTGTAGAATTCAGCTGTGAAACTGTCAGGACCTGGGCTTTTTCTTTGTTGGTAGGTTTTTAATTACCTCTTCGATTTCAATGGCTGATGTTGGGTTATTTGAATCAGGGGTTGGGAACTCATTCTATTAAAAGGCTTTTGCACAGCAAAAGAAATCACCAATAGAGCAGGATGAAAATCTACAGATTGAGAAAAAAATCTTTGCCAGTTGTCCCTCAGACAAGGGTCTAACATCTAGAATATATAAAGAACTCAAAAAAATAAACCCCCCCAAATTTAAAGACCCAATCCAAAAATGGGCATCTGAAATGAATAAACATCTCTCAGACAGGGAAATAAAAATGGCAAATAAACATAGGAAGTGTTTGACATCATTGGTCATTTGAGAGATGCAAATCAAAACAATGCTAAGATTCCATCTCACTCCAAAAAGAACAGCTATTATCAAGAAATCAACCAACAACAAGTGCTGGCAGGGCTTCAGGGAAAAAGGTACCCTTCTCTGCTGTTGGTGGGAATATAGACTAGTGCAACCACTATGGAAATCAGTATGAAGACTCCTCAAAAAACTAAAACTAGAGGTTCCATTTGATCCAGCTATTCCTCTGCTTGGTGTCTTCCCAGAAGAAATGAAAACCTTATACCATAGAAATATATGCACAGCCATGTTCAGAGCAACACAATTGTAATAGCTAAGTCTTGGAAACAACCCAAACGCCCAACAACTAAGAAATGGCTAAAGAAGATGTGGTTTTTCTACACAATGGAGTACTACTCTGCAATAAAAAGGATAAACAATTTGTAGGTAAATGGATGCACCTTGAGAACACACTCTTAAGTGAAATAAATCAGTCACTCATGAGTACAAATCAAATTGTTTCTCTCACATGAGAAACCATAAGTGTACATAAAGGCAAAGAGGTATAATAGATACTAGGTAAAAGAAAGTTAATATTCAAAAGAGAGGAGAATTAGAAAGGGAAAAGAAGGAAGGGAAAAGGAAAAGAAAGGGAAAAGGGAAAAAATGGAAAAATATAAATAAACCTACTGTAAATAAGGAAAGGAGGGAATAGAAGGGAGGGGTGGGGAAGGGGGGAACCAAGATGTATCATGTACAGGTAAAAAATAACCATGATAAATGTGATCATTATGTATACAATGTACCAAAACATGTTCTTGGTAAAAAATAAAAATAAATAAATAAATAAATGTTTTATAGGATAAAGCGTCAACATGTGGAGATCTACATAAGTCAGTGAACCAATGTTAAAAAAAAATCAGTGAATGTGGCTACAAATTTGTGTGGATAAAAGTTCTACCTAAAGTATAAGATATTTCAAATCCTTTCTTCTAGGCTTTTAAAAAAATATGCATGTAGGGGCTGGGGATTTAGCTCAGTGGTTAGAGTGTTTGCCTTGCAAGCACAAGGCCCTGAGTTCGATCCCCAGCACAAAAAAAAAAAAAAAAAAAAAAAAAAAAAAAAAAACCCAAAAAAATATGCATGTAGTAGATTATCATTCTCTATACTCAATTTTGGATGTTTTCACCACCAAGAAAAGATAATGTGTGAGGAGATCAATACTTTTACTGTGATTAGAACACTACACAATTTATACATGTATCAAAAGATCACACGATATCCCATAAGTATGCATCATTTCTATATATAAGCTTTTAAAAATTACAAAATAGCTGAATAAACTCTTAAGGTAATGGAGTATGAAATATTTATTGATAAGGTTCCAGATTCCATAAACCAACTAATCTGTAAGAAACTACCACATGTTAAGTTTTACTAAAATATGAAATTAGAATACCAAGAATTAGTTGAACAGCCTGTTAAAATACTTCTCCCTTTATGCAGTTACATATCTGCACGATTAGATTTTCTTTCACATGTACTTCAACTAGAACAGTACATTTCAAAAAGCTGATGCAGAAGCAAATCTGACATACATATCTTCTATTAAAGCAGACATTAAAGTTATATTCAAAACATAAAACAAAGCCACTTTTCTCACCAAATTTCTTATTATTTTTTGTGAAAAACATGTTGTGTTAATAAATAATAAATAACATATGTACCAATACATGTTCTTGGTTAAAAATAGAAACAAACAAAAAATAAATAAATAACATATTCTTAATGAAATCAAAAGGGAAGAAGTACTGCCAAACTCATTCCTGGATTCTAGCATTACTGTGATTCCAAAACCAGAGAAGGATCCAACCAAAAAAGAGAGCTATAGGCCAATCTCATTAGTGAACATAGATGTAAAGACCCTCAACAAGATACAGGCAAAGAGGATGCAAAAAATTATTAAAAAGATCATACATCAGGACCAGGTAAGCTTCAAACCAGGGATGCCAAGATGGTTCAACATATGCGAATCAAAAAATATAAAACATTACACAAAGAGAAACAAGAACAAATATTGCACGACTATCTCAATAAATAGAGAAAAGCCTTTAACAAATTCCAACATCTATTCATAATAAAAACCCTGAAAAAAAATAGGCATAGAAGGACCTACCAGTATCTCAATCCGATAAAAGCCATTTATGGCAAACCTACTGCCGACATCATATTAAATGGAGAAAAATTAAGAGCTTTCCCTCTAAAGTCAAGAACAAAATAACAATGTCCAATATCACCACTGCTATTCAATACAGTATTTGAAAATTTATCCGGAGTATTCAGGCAGGTTAAAAGGGACAGGTAAAGGAAAGAAAGAAATCAAATTATCCTTGTTTGTAGATGATAGTATCTGTTACACAGAAGATCCTAAAACTTCCATGAAAAGACTCCCAGAAATAATAAATTCAGCAAGGTAATAAGATAGAAAATCAACAACCAATACCATTCACAGTAAGTTTAAGAAAAATTAAAATAATTGAGAATTAATCTAATGAAGGAAGTAAAAGAAAAATGCTAACAATGAACTCTGAGAAAAGAAGACCAAATAGGACATCAAAAGTAGAAAGATGTATCCTGCTCCTCAATAGGCAAAACGAATACTGTCACATGGCCTTACTTCCAAAACTTATATGTACTTTAATGTAATCTCAACCAAAATACCAACAGCATCCCTCACAGACCTAGAGAAAACAATTCTCGAATTCATATGGAAACAGAGAAGAACCAGAATAGCAAAAGCAATACTGGGCAACAAGAGCAAAGAAGGAAGCACTGCAATCCCAGATCTCAAATTATACTACAATGCTACAGTAATAGAAACAGCATGGTATTGGCACAAAAATGGACATGTAATTCAATAGAACAAAATAGTTGAAAAGATACTTTAGCATATGAAATGCTGTTCAATTTCATTAGACCCCCCCAACAGTAATTGAAGTGACAATTTAATACCAACATATATCTAATAACTAGTTAAGTATATAGATTGATAAAATCCTTTGGAAAATTGGCAGGATCCTAGACATTTTCATGCTCTGTAACACAGAAATTCCATTCTAAAGTATATACTCAAAAACTTATATATATATATGTTTATATATATATATGTACACATTATATATGCAATAAGGTTTAAAGCAACACTATTTCTACTGAAAACCGGAAAACAACTCTAATATTGACCATCTCTAGAATGGGTCATGTATTGTAATGTATTCCTATAGTGTACAGGAATGAGGATGAATGAATCATTCCTACATGCAGTGGATGAATCCCAAAGATTCAGATGTAATGTTGAAGTAACCGAAAAGAGTACACATGGTTATCACTCAACAAACAGGCAAAGCCAGTCTACAGAATTAGAGGCAGAGGTAATAATTACCTTCAGGAAAAAAGAACGCTTTGAGGAAGAAGGGGTAGGGGTAGGCAGAAGGGTCTAAGAGACTAACAATATTCTGTTCCTTTATGTTGATATTGGTTAAACAGATAGCTTATTTTTTAAAAATTCATTAGCCCATATAATTAAAATTTCTTCACTTCATACACTTCTTATTCTTTAATTTTTTTACTCTTTATTTTTAAAAAGGTCCATCAAGTTATTTCATTTTCTAAAGGACAGATTATTTAAAAACACAGTTTTCTCAAAGTCATCTTAACTAAAACAATGAGCTATAGAAATTACTGTGTCTATCTGACAACAGCAGAAAGACAAAGTATCAACATGACATCAAGAATAGAGATCTGAAAAAGAATCTTTGGGTTTTACACAGTTCCACCTGGTATTTATGCTCATAACTTGGAAAATAGGCAGGAAAGAAACTAACTTTAAACTTCTTGAGTGTATAAAGCTAGGAAGCCTGTCTGTTAAAAAGTTTCTGTCCATTTTCTGGTCCCTGCTACCTCTTCATCCTAAAACTTTCTTCTAAAGGAGTTACCATGAAGTACCATGATTATTAGAAATATAAAAACAAAAAAACAGCAATCCACTAAAACTAAACAAACCACACATGAGCAAACACATGATATAAAACTTCCTTATTTTGTTACCATTTTAGAACAGTTAAACTTAGCAAATCATTCATTGGCAGGAATCGTACAAAGGCAATCAAATTGTCCTACATATATAAAAATAATAAGTACACAGTAACCCTTTTTTAAAAATATACATTCTGGGAAGCACTGGAAGGAAGGAAGTTCATTCTCATTCTCTCTCTCTCCCTCCCTCCCTCCCACCCCCGTCCCATGTATGTGTACCTAATCACTTTTTTAAAAGGTAGATTTTCTTTAAGAAGTAAGTGGACCTCATCTACAGCCAAGGAGCTAAGGAGCAACAAACTGGCAATTGCTAATTCGAAAAAAGAGGAGTTCCAAGGGCAAGTATGCACTGTTTCCAATAATGTCTATCATGTATTTAGAGAAACTCAAGCACTTATTAAACCATATTAAAACTGTGGCTATAATCCACCATAGAAGTATTGTTGAACAGCGGCATGTACCCAGTCACTCTTCTTTTAATTGTTCACTCCTCACCCTGTAACATGTGCAATATAAGATGGGTATCCTAGTACCAATTTGCAGGCTCAAATTTGCCACCCTGTCAAAAAAGGGGAAATATAGTTCAAAATAATCTTATTGCAATATTCCCAAGCAGCAATACTTTTTTCTTTGGGAGCTTGGATAAATATCTTTTCAGTGTTTTCCCAATTTCATTCTCAATAAAATGGACTTGTGAAGCAAAATGAAGAACTATAATTAGAACAGAAAATGTCGCATGGTGGCAGTCATTTGAGTTCCCTGTTAGATATACCTAATCTGATCCTGATATTCACTGATGTCCTACCTTGTGTTAGACATATTAAAAAGTCTAAGATACTTTCTAAGAACTTATAAGCTTCATTAATGATAAAAGGAATATACAGAAAAAAATAATACATCTTCAGTTTTGAAAAAAGAGTGGAGATAGAAAGATCTACAACAAATTCAAACCTCTAGCATATGGATTGTGGGAACAAGGAGAATCAGTCCTGAAAAACTTTGTGGCGAAAATGGGCTTTGAATTGTATTTGAAAGTAAGGAAAGATGTCAAGTGAGATGGTAAGTCATTCTAAGGAGAAGGAAAATCATAAACAAATGTCTATAGCCAAAATAAGCACAGTATGTTTGGGAACAATGAACAGATAATACTTGGTTAAAATCATGGCTTTATGTAAGGGAATTAGGAGAAATATATTTAACATGGATAGGAAGGATGGAGAATCATTAAAAACTTTTGAAAAGAGGCAGAGACACACAAACCAGCATTCTTGGAAGGTGCATCTGGAAATAAACTGACATAAAGAGAAAGTCTGCCTTGTGTTCTTCCACTGAACGCTTCTTCGCATTGACCACACACCCTCAGTTTTCCTCACTTAGGATTTATTGCCTCTGATCTAACCTCATACAGCTTCTCAGTCACCTTGCCTAGATCTTTGCTAGGAAACTTCAACTCCACAACACTCTTACATAGGTCAAATATCTTCCTTTAGTCTTGAACTGTTAAGGAAAAAGGAACTAGCTTACAATAAAAAAAAGTATAAAAATTAAAAAGTACGGGCTTTGGAATCTGTGGGACCTTGAAGACCTCAATTTCAATCTCTTTTCCACTATATATTATTTATATGATCTTAGACAATGTTTTACTACCTAAACTTAATCTGTTGAAAAGGAATTACTGTGAAGTCAGAAATTAGCTAAATGAAAGGCTCTGGCAAATAAAAGAATCTAAAAATGTGGAATTTTTTGTTTCACTATTGTAATTTATGGGCAATAGAAAATCAGAAATGAGAGAGGAAGCTAAAAAAACTAAGCCTTTTTAAAAAGCAAATATTTAGATTTTTTAAAATTTTATTTTAATGGTACCTTTTAAATGTACATATTGATAATATTCATCATAGGGGATTTGTACCTGTACTTGATGTATTTTGTTTCTTTTTTCCCATTCCCCTCCCCTCCCTTCACCCCCTCCTCCCTCCTTATTTACAAAAGCTTTGTTTCCATTTTTTCCTTCCATTTCTTATTTCTCTTGTCCCTCCGTTTCTTTCCCTCTCCCCTTCCCTTGTTCCCTTTCCCATTTGGACATTTTCTTCCCTTTCCCAATATAATACACTTTAGTCTTTATTTACACTTTCAGTTTCTCACACCAGAGAAACAATGCAGTATTTAAACATGTGTGTCCGATTTATTTCACTTGACAGTATGGTCTCAAGATGCATCATTTACCTAGAGATATCTCAAGCTTATCATTCTTTATGGCAGAGTAGTACTCCATTGTATAAAAAAACTACATTTTCTTTATCCATTCTGCTGTTGATGGGCATTGGTTGTTTCCAAGATTTAGCTATTACAAACTGTGCCGCTATAAACATGGGTGTGCATATATCACTGTGATATGATGCTTTTAAATCTTTTGGGAAGATACCAAGAAGGGGAAGAGCTGGGTCAAATGGAATCTCTAGTCCTAGTTCCCTGAGGAATCTCCACACTGATTTCCAAAGTAGTTGCACCAGTCTACACTGCCACCAACAGTGGAGAAGGGTTCCTTTTTCTCCACAGCCCCTCCAGCATTTGTTATTGGCTGATTTGTTGGTAATACCCATTCTTTCTGGAGTGAGGTGGAATCTCAGGGTTCTTTTAATTTGCTTCTCTCGAATGGAATATTTAGATATTTTTAAATGCCAAGAAAAAATTATAAAGTACTGACAATTTTGAAGACAAGCGATAGAGATTTTTTTTTTTCCTTTGGTGCCGGGGATCGAACTCAGGGCCTTGTGTTTGCAAGGCAAGCACTCTAACCACTGAGCCAAATCCCCAGCTAAAGATGTGATAGAGATTTTGTGATATATGCACAACCATGTTCATAGCAGCACAATTTGTAATAGCTAAGTCTTGGAAACAACCTAAATGCCCAACAACTGATGAATGGCTAAAAAAGATGTGGTTTTTCTACACAATGGAGTATTACACCGCTATAAAAAAGGATAAACTAGAGTCATTTGTATATAAATGGATGTTCCTGGAGAACATACTATTAAG
>PVJO010020778.1:0-31358 GCA_004026905.1 Hystrix cristata
GGGGTGACGCCAGGTGCCTTGTGTTAGTGGAATCAGTACCATCAAACCGCCTTGCCCAAAATGCTTGGGACCAGAAGCATTCTGGATTTTGGATTTTTCCAGGTTTTGGAATATTTACATAAACACAATGACATCTTGGGGATGGGACCCAAGTCTCAACCCCAAATTCATTTATGCTGTGTATGTGCCCTGCGTGGGTATTTCACATAATGCTTGCAGCGCGCCTGCCTTGGCTCACACCTCACATAGGCAGTCATGTGTGGAATTTGCATTTGGGCCATCGCACCAGCACTCAGAAAGTGCAGGTGTCCGCTTTTGGATCGTCTTCTGCATTTGTCTTCTGTGGATGGCTTGTTTCACTTAGGTTATGTCCTCCAGGCTGACCCACGTAGTAGCAAGTAGCTTCCATTTTTGTGGACATGTGTGTTGCTTCCATGTTGAGCTCTTGTGAATAATGCTACTCTGAACATGGTGTACAAATATTTCTCACTTCCTTGCTCTTGGTTCTGGATTGTCTACCCAGAAGTGGAGTTGCTGGACCATATGCTAATTCTATTTTTAATTTTCTGAGGCACTGCCAAACTCTTGCACAGTGGTTCTGCACGAGGGTCCCATTTCTCTATATCCTCCTCAACACTTGTGTGGTTTTTCTGTATGTGTTTTGGGGGTTTTGGTTTTTTGTTTTGTCTTGTTTTGTATCTGGGTCTTGCTGTGTAGTCCAGGCTGGCCTTGAACTGTTGTCGATCCTCCTGCCTCGGCCTCCTGAGTGCTGGGATTACAGGCATGTGCTGCCACACTTGGCTACAGGTGTGTTTTTAAGTAGCCGTTCTGTTGCCTGTAAGGTGGCATCTCAGTATGGTTTTGATGTGCGTTTCTCTAATAATTGGTGGCACTGAGCATCTTTTCATGTGTGTTGGCCATTTGTATGTTTTCTTTGAAGAACTGTTCAAGTCCTTTGCCCAGTCCCTTGTCAGATAAATAATATGCAAATTTTTTCTCCCATTCTATGTATTGCTTTTTTGTTTGGTTTGGTTTAGTTTTTTGGGGGTTTTTTTGGTTTTGTTTTTTGTACCGGAGATCAAACTCAGGGCCTTGTGCTTGTGAGACAAGCACTCTAACCACTAAGCTAAATCCCCAGCCCCACTTTTTTTTCTTTTCAAGACAGAGTCTCACTATGCAGTTCAGGCTGGCCTTGAACTCCCTATGTAGCCCAGGCTGGCCTCGAACTTATACTGATTCTCCTGCCTCAGCCTCCTGCGTGCTGAAATTACAGGAATGTGCCACCATGTCTGGTTGGTATATCCAGTGTTGTGGATATTTTGCCCATTTTATTGTGGTTCTGGGGATTGAACCCAGGGCCTTCCCACTGAGCTACATCCTCATCCCTTTTTATAATTCTTTATTTTGAGACATAGTCTCACCAAGTTTCTCAATTGTCCAAGGCAACCCACTTGAGTCCCCTCCTGTCTCTCAGAAGCTCTCTTCTCTCCCTCAATAAATTTCCTACTTTTAACCTCCTTTGTTCCTTAGCATTCATTCTTCGACTTCGGGGAATGTGAACTCAGCATAACTAACATCTAGCAGGTTGGCAGTCATATTCTTTCCCCTATATCAAAACAGTTGCAGTTCCTGTGGCATCTCAGGTTCTCCTTCAAAGATCTCTCTCTCTCTGTCTCTCAGAAAATAAATAAATAAAAGGTCACAAGAAGAATATAACTAACAAACATTTAGCTCAGTGGTAGAGTGCTTGCCTAGGAAGCACAAGGCCCTGAGTTCGATCCCTGGCACAAAAAAAAAAAGTTCCTAAATTGTCCAGACTGGGTTTGAACATGTGATCCTCCTGCATCAGCCTCCCACAGTGCTAGGATTACAGAAGTGTACCACCACACCCAGTTGTCCTGTTTTCTTTTAAGAGTTTGGTAGTTTTGGCTCTTACATTTAGTTCTTTGACCTACTTTGAGTTCATTTTGTATATGCTATTAAGTAAGAGTTCAGACTTCATTCTTTTCATGTGGATTCCCAGTATTCCCAGGACCATCTTTTGGAGACCATCTTTTCCCATTGAGTGGCTTTGGCACCCTGCTGGAAATTGACCATCGGGAGGTTTATCCTGGGCTCTCTTCTCCTCATTGGTCTGTATGTGTGTGTCTAAGCCAGTGCCCCACTGTTGTGATTACTGTGAAGTTTATGGTAAATTTTGAAATCAGGTTTGTTTGTTTTGTCAAAATGGTTTTGAGTTTTCAGATCCCCTTGTATCTATATAAATTTTGGGGCAGAATATTCTATTTTTGCAAAACTCATTGTTGGGATTCTTGTAGAGATTGCATTGAGTATGTAGATTGTAGAGTATTGCCCTCTTGTGTTTTGTGGTCTTGGGGATTGAACACAGGATCCTCACACTGAGCTACATTCCCAGCTCTTTTTCTGTTTTCATTGTGGGACAGTCTCAGCTCACTAAATTGCCTAGGCTGTGGTTGAACATGTGATCTTCCTGCCTTGGGCCCCCAAAATGCTGGGATTACAGGCATGCACCACCACGCCCAGCTGACAGTTTTTGTTCATTTTTTTATGCAGTCTTCAGGGTTGTCTCTATATAAGATCATATCACCTGTGCACAGAGATCATGCTACTTCTTTCTTTTCCATTTTAATATTATATCTTTCTTTTTTCTTACCTGATTGCTTTGGCTAGGATTTCCAGTACCTCACTGAATATAAGGGCAGGTGTGGGTGGCTGGCCTCGTTTCTGGCCTTGGACAGATAGCTCACAGCCTCTGACCTTTGAGTGTAATTTGTGCTGTGGGTTTTCCCGTGTGGCCTTACTGTGTTGGCCTTGGAGAGTTCTAGTCAATAGCGCAGGCAGGACCTTTGTTTTGAACGTGGTTTCTATGTAGACTCGTCCTGTGTGTCCTATGCTGCTTGTGCAGGTTTCTGTTTTTGGACTTGTGAGGAACAGACTCCATGTTTTAGTGTAACTGACTGTTGCCGAAGCCTGCGACAGGCTGCTCTGCAGTCACCCCTCCCCGAGGCTGCCCAGTCCGAGCAGCTCCACAGGTGCCCGAAGCTGGTGAGAGGAAGCAGCACACAGCACAGCTCTGGCCCCTGGGCCCTCCACTTGCACAGCAGCGGCCTGGCCCAGTGAGACCATCCCGGCATGGGGATTCTCTTGCAGGAACACACTTCCAGCGGGTGATTCCAGAAGATGGCCCTGCGGCTCAGGACCCAGGCAACGTAAAGAGGCTCCTCTTCTGCACTGGCAAGGTGTACTACGACCTCACCCGGGAGCGTAAGGCCAGGGGCATGGCGGAGCAGGTGGCTATCACAAGGATCGAGCAGGTGAGGGCAGGGGTGCAGCAGTGCGGCCTCCAGGGCCTTTGCAGGGCATCACAGCCTGGATGGAGATGGGGAGCCTGAGTTCCAGACTGCCCCCACCCCACTCGGCCTGTTCCTGCTGAGTGTCCCTCCTGACTTGACCCCTATTCTGCCCCAGCTCTCGCCATTCCCCTTCGACCTCCTGCTGAAGGAGGCACAGAAGTATCCCAATGCTGAGCTGGTGTGGTGCCAGGAGGAGCACAAGAACCAGGGCTACTACGACTATGTGAAGCCTCGGCTCCGGACCACCATTGACCGCGCCAAGCCCATCTGGTGAGGCAGAGGGGTTGCTGGTGAGGGACAGGCGGGACATGCTGAGTGACCACTGCCCTCACCACCCGCTGCCCCTCTCAGGTACGTTGGCCGTGACCCAGCAGCTGCCCCGGCCACCGGCAACAAGAAGACCCACCTGACGGAGCTGCAGCGCTTCCTGGACATGGCTTTTGACCTGGACGCCTTCAAGAAATTCTCCTAGTTGCTCCTGGGGTCCCTCGGGCCATGGCCCCCACATCACAGTGCCCCTCGCTTCTCAACTAAATAGTGGCTCGGCGCTGCCCACACCTCTGCCCCTTGCTACACCATACCCTCGCTCGGTGGCCTTCAGCCACTGCTCGCTCAAGCCACGGCCGCCTCCAGGTGCCCACTGGCACCTGCTGCCATCTGTCAGGGTGAGCAGCACCTGTGGATCAGTGGGGAACAGCAGGAGGGTGCCCGGGCGCAGGGTCCTGGCCGTGCCCTCCCCACCTCTCACCCCCAGAGCAGGAACAGGGCCTAAGGTGGCTGCCCAGGTCGTTGACAGTCCTTGCCACCCAGTAAGGTACAGATACCCCACCAGGACTTAAGGGTAGCTGTGTCTTGCCGGGCTGAACCCAAGAAGCCACAGAGGGACCGCAGCTGGCAGGGTTTTGCTGCAGGTGAGGGCGCTGCAGGTGAGGGCGCTGTGGTGGTGGCACAGCGAGGGCAGGTGTGGCCTTGTAGTGACCTTTCTCTGCCGCCCCGCCACAGATCTTGGGCTAGGCTCAGGGGCTGTGTCCTGCCCACCCTACAGGGGGTCCCACAGCCAGGCACTGGCCACCCCATCCTGCCGACCCCCTCCTGCCCCAGCCACTCCTTCCTGCGGCGTCCCTGGAACACAGTGGAGACCCCGTTGTGCCCTTTGCTGTGTCAAAGCAAGTCAGAAGCAGGAGCGGGGGTGAGGCAGGGTGTGCCATGGGGCCAGTGGTCCTTCGTCCCCTCGCTTTGACCTCTGCAGGGACAGATCCGAATTATTTATTTTGGTTAAAAAGAAAACAACAACTTTGCTTTGCATTGGCTTGACCCATAAACTAAGTTACCCACAGCCGTCTGCTGTTCTCTGTGCCCCACCTCTACCTTCAGCCCTCTCAGGTGGGGTGTGCTTGCTGCCTGGGCCAAGTCAGTCTTTTCTGCCTCAGGTCTGCTGCCCATTCTGCCAGCACCCCCTGGGAGGCTTGTCCTCCATACCACCACCAGCTAGCGCCTCTCCAAGCAGCGGGAGATGTGAATCACATGGGCACAGCACTGCCAGGCCCCTGGCCTTCCCACCACTTTGGAACCGCCCAGGACGGTGCATGGCAGGCAGATGGGCAGGCCAGCCCCTCCTGTACCTGGGCAGGTGGTCAGTCAGAGCCAAGCAGCTGCAGGGCCCAGGCCTGTGCAGAGGGAGGTCACCTGCCAGACGGCTTTTGGAGGGGTGACCCAGCCACCTGTGTCAAGAAAGTGGGGCTCTGCCCCAGGCTGGCTGGCAGCAGACCCTTGGGTAAGGAGAGCCCAGATGGCCCACAGGCCAGGAGCCCCTGCTGGCAACAGGCCCTGAAGCAGCTTGGCATGGTGACCCTGGGGTCACTGACCACAGGTGTAGGCCTGGCTCCAGAAGAAGCTGTTGAAATGAGGTAGGGTCTCTGCAGATGGGGTCTA
Source organism: Hystrix cristata (assembly GCA_004026905.1). Lineage (NCBI taxonomy): Eukaryota > Metazoa > Chordata > Mammalia > Rodentia > Hystricidae > Hystrix > Hystrix cristata. The sequence continues at coordinate 5,307 of PVJO010020778.1, forward strand.
CAGCCCTGAACGCCTGCGTGAGGGGCAGTGTGGCCCTGCCAGTGGGTTTAGGGCAAAGTGGCTGGTGTCTTGGCCCTATCCTGCACATGGCTCCACAGCAGATGTCATTCTGCCACGTTTTTGTCGGTTTCTTTTTGTCCCAGCCCTCTGCTTCAGGGTTGTTTTGTTTTGTTTTGGGTGCTGGGGATTGAACTCGGGGCCTTGCACTTGATAGGCGAGTGCTCTACCACTGAGCTAAATCCCCAACCCCATGCTTCAGTTTTTAGTTGTCCTCTTTCCCAAAGTGGGAGAAGGGGCTAGGGATTTAGCTCTGTGGTTAGAGTGCTTGCCTAGCAAGCTCAACGCCCTGAGTTCGATCCCTGGCACAAAAAAAAAAAAAAAAAAAAGTGGGAGAGAATAATTATTAGAAAGGGGGACATAATCAGCTCATTCCACCAGGGAAGTGGCTTCAGAACTGGGCCAGCCAGCCCTGGTGGTGTGAAACTGGGGCTGACCCCACAGCAGGTCCAGTCAGTCACCGGACCAAAGGCTGGACCCTGCTGACCAGAGCCGTCTGCCGCCCTGGGGCTCCATGTGACTCCAGAGCCTGGGCCCGGGGCACCGGCTGGTATGCAGAGGCTTTGCCCCATCCTCACGTGTGGAAGAGAATGTGCCCTGCTGGGCCCAAACCCCTTTGCACCAGTAGGAGCAGGAGACAGAGTAAACGGCCCTGCTGCTAACCTGGGTGAAGTGAGTGTCCAGTAGGACTGCACCAAACGGAGACGGCGGGTGATGCCCTGAGTGGTGGGTTTCCACATGAGGGGCCCTCTGCCAGATCTGTGTCCAGGCTGCTGTGCTGGGCCTGCTGAAGCCCAAATAAACCAGAAGCCACAATGAGTGAGGGCCAGAGCCCACAGTTTGCATGGCTGGCTCTGTCTGACCCGAAGACCTCGCCCTGCTGCTCATACCCCCTTCACGTTCCCGCCCTAGCCCATAGGAACCCCAGGTTGCCATGAGGACCCCTGTGAACCCCTAAGTGCCCAGGTCCATCTGGACCCTGACGGGGGGAGTGCCCTTGACCTCTCCACTGGAGTAGGGGGTTTGTAGCCCTGTAACCTGCAGAGCCCTCCTCATCACAGAGCTGGACCCCAGCTGTGGCCTGGGGACCCTTGGCCTGGATATCCTGGGCCCAAACTTCTTCCTGCCCAACCTCTGCCCTGGCCGATGAGGAACCAGCCCAGGTGGAAGGAGGTACTGCTGAGCCTGAGGCCCTAAAGTCAGGTGTGGCCACTTGCAGGAGGCTCTGGGGCCGGCCCCCTGCCTGTGTCCCAGGGCCTGCCCTTCTGCCAGCCTGGTCCTGAAGGTCAGTGTTCAAGTTCAATGTCAATCTGGGCTGTGGGTCAAGGGCCCGTTTTGCTTAGTTCTGGAATTCTGGGAGCCCCGGGCCAGGGTAGGAGTGCAGGTGATGGAGAGCTTTGTTGACCAGGTTGGCAGGCCAGAGGCCCGCCCTTCACTCAGGTGGAGGGAGATGGAGGGGTGAAAAGCAGTGCAGAGGAACAGGTAGGAAAGATTCATCGACCTCAACCCAGAGCCTGAGGGAGCAGGTCACAGGGAGATGGCAGAGGCGGGCAAAAAAGCCAAGTGACACACAGGTCACCTGCAGGACAGTGAAGAGAGAGGCCTGGCACCCACCCAGATCTGGCACCCACTCCCCGTATTTTCCTCATTAGCTAGACCAGTGACCTGTCAGTGCCCCTTGGCACCCTGCATCCTTCCTCCCTGCCAGGATCTGAGTCCCCTGGCCAGCATTTGCCTGGCCACTTCACACCCTCAACTTTCTGTGGGGTCCGCCCTGTGCAGTCACTGGCTCAGCTGGAGTCCCCCACATGGGACACAATGCCTGGCAAGTGGAGGGGCTCCCTAGGACCCCAGATAAAGGGACGCTACTTGTCTAGTGGGGAAGGGAAGAGGACCCGGCATCATGTCTGCAGGTCACCCTGGTGTCCTCATGGGATGCACACATCACCCCCGGTCACAGTGAGCCAAGGCTGCCTGACTTTCCCAAAGCTGGGGTGGGCACCCTCCATGCCCCTCATGCCTAGTCCAGGACAGAGTCCTGGGCCAAGTTCCTTGCCAGGTGCCGGCTACAGAAATGAGCGTGGGAGGTAGACTCAGGTGCCACATGCGTGCTCCCCACAGAAGTTCTAAGAAGCTGCCTCCTCGCCCCTCCCAGGAGAGGTTGCTCTCTCACTTCCCCAGGGACCTCCCACAGCCTGAGCCCACTGCAGAAAGACCGTGCAGCTCCCTGCTGTTGGCAGAGCCTCTTGGGATGGCCCAGCTGAGATTAAGGATGGAGATGTTGCATTTTGGTGACTGAAGGGGCATTGGTACTCACTGCCGAGCAGTTAAGTGTGCATGTGCGTGTGCTGCACATCACAGGCATAAATGGCTACAGGGGTGGGCAGGCAGGGGCCATGCTGCACACCATACTCCATCTGATGGGAAGTCCTGTCCCTGTGGTAACCCACAGCTCCCTGCTCCCTACCATTGTCACCTCCTTGAAGCAGTGGGGACACTGCACCTAATTGACCAAGAGGGACCTTGCCTAATTACTAACACCCCTGACGTCCCAACCCCAGTGAGCCATGAACACAGCCAGCTCTCTTAGAGACTAAGTACCCTGATGTGACTCCACCATTTTGTGCAGAGACAGCTCCCTTTCCTAATCCCTGAGCCTTTTCCACGGCAGCTGGGCTGTCCCAGACACCCCGCCCCAACTCCTCCTGGAGGTGTCTGCCCTGACTGCACTGGGCTCAAATTTGAACCAAATAGCAGAATTGAATTTGAATCAATCAGGCTCAGACCAGAAGGTTTGAGTTTCCATCAGTTTGGGCCAATCAGCAGGCTCAAATGTGAGCTAATCACAAGCCTGAAGCTGCTATATAAGCAGTGCTCTCTTCACACTTCTGAACTGGTCTAGGAGGCTCCCTCTGATGTGCTGATCTGCCTTGGCTACAGCAGGTCCTGCTCAATAAAGCCTTGATCCAGTAGTCCTGCCTGATTTACTTCTCAGGTAGTTTGGGTCTAGAGATTCCTGTAAAACCAACTGGTAGTGTGGGCAGAGCAGTTGCTTGAGAAAGTTATAAACACTAGGGGGTGTTAGCCCAGAGAGCCCAGACACCAGCAGCTGGCAGAGTAGACCAGGAGTTGCCTGAAGGCATCGGCCTTAGCTGGCTTGGACCTGTGGCCACCAGCGGCAGCAGAGATCAGCGACTGGCCGTGTTGGCCAGTGGCATGTGGCATTAGCAGGTATCGCCTGGCAGCACCAGGGCCCAGAGCTGTAAAGCTAGGGCTGGGGGCCTTTGGCACACAAAGTGGAGGGCAGCTAGCAGAGCCGCTCTGTGCCGATTCGTGATTTCTCTACATTGAACAAAAGAACCCATTACCCACATTGACAGACTGGGGGAGCCGAGTTGGAGCCCTCCGGCAGGGGTCTGTGCAGCCATAGAAATGGAAGGAGATGTCATGGGTGGGGGTGAGGGCACACAGGCGATGGCCGAGGAAGCAGGGCCTTTGCACTGAGCTACATCCTCAGCCCTTTTTATTGTGAGACAGTGTCTTACTAAATTGCCAAGTTGCCCTGGCTAGGCTCAGCTGCGGGATCCTCCTGCCTCAGCCTCCCAGAGTGCTGGAATTACAGGCCTGTGCTACTACACCCAGCTTCAGTGTGGACTTTGGGCCTGCCAGTGAAAAGGTGGCATGCCCTCAGGACCTGCAGGTACCAAATACCAAAGTGAAAAGTCTCCACCTCTCCTCCCCTGCCGCGTCCTTGCAAGGCACAAAGGGAATCAGTTATCCTGAATCACTGGATTCACTTCAGGAAGTCCTGGATGGTGCAGCGCAATTAACAATTTTATTAAATCTCACCCTCACGTCCATGACATTTTAAAATCCTGTGACAGAGGGAAGGGTGACGCCAGGTGTGAAGCCGGCACGTCACCTCTGGAAGACCACAGCGCAGCTCCTGTGTCAAGTTGGCCTCTTTCTCCTTGAACTGCTATTTCCACATGAAAGGACAATTGACAAAAATTGATGTACAGACCTACTATTCACACCCAGGTATTTGGCCAACACTTAGCCTACAATAACAGAAGTCAGGCTGCCACTGCAAGGAAGACCGCTATTACCAATGAGATTCCAGCTTTTGTGAGAAAATTGAAATTTTGAAAAATTCATGTTCACCACCATGATCTTGGGCTCACTTCGGCAGCACATATACCACCATGATCTTAGTGGGCTCCCTGAATTTAAAGACTGTTGTTAAACGGGGTATGGTGGTGTACACCTGTAACCTCAGCACTCTGGGAGGCTGAGGCAGGAGGGTTGCAAATTGAAACCCAACTGGGGCAATTTAATGAGACCCTGTTTCAGAAATAAAAGGGCTGGGGCTGTAGCTCAGTGCAAGGTGAGGCAGGAAGTTTCCAAGCCGGACATTAAATCAGGTGAAGTCACTTGTCCAAGGCCAAACAGCAAAAAAGGTAGAGACAGATTTGAACCCAGGCAGTCTGACTCTGAGGCTCAGGCGGGGGAGCAAAGAGGCTGTGAAGCAGGAGACAGTGGTATCTGGGCAGCCATCTCTGCCATCTGGGTCTGTGCTTTTTGTCCATAGTGCACTCTTTTTATGTTAGCTGAGGCTGACAGTGCATGCCTACAATTCCAGCACTTGGGAGGCTGAGGCAGGAGGATCACCACCAACCAGTTTGAGGCCAGCTCTTATTTCTGTTTTTTGAGACAGGGTCTTGCTATGTAGTTCAGACCACTGTCAAGCTTGCTGTGTAGCCCAGAGTGGCCTAGAACTTGTGATCATTCTGCCTCAGCCTCTGGGAGTACTGTGGATTCTGGGCTTGTGCCACCACTCCTGACCCTTAGTAAAGATTTCCTTGGTGTGCAAACATCACACAAACCAAGATGGCTGCAACATCACTGGCATTATGATCTTGTGGGACCACCCTCACATATATCATCTTTGCAGCCCAGCCTTGGCCAGCAAGTCATCTGACACGGACCATCTATGCCAGCATCCCAAGGGCTCTACGGCAGAAGGGTGCATGACAAGGCACTGGATTGGCCCAATGGGACAGAGGGTGCCCCCAGGAGTGTGGCCCTGGGTTTGTCCCCAGCACCCCAAAACAGGTGGGAAGGCTGGCAACAACGTGCCTAAGCGTGTGTGTGGGCTTATCCCACCCAGCCCATCAGAAGCTGAGGCAGGAGAGTGCCTGATTCCAGGAGTTTAATACCAGCCTGGGCAACACAGTAAGATCCTGTGTCAAACAACAAAATGCCTCAGGAAAAATAAAGAGCATAAGAAAACCGCGGGCGTGTGTGACAGTACTGGGGATTGTACTCATGGCCTTTGTGATGAGCTGCATCCTCCCAGCCCCTTTTGTTAATTTGGGACAGGGTCTCATTAAATCATTACATTGCCCAGCTGGCCTCAAACTCAGGTTCCTCCTGCTTTAGCCTCTCAGAGTGCTGGAATCATAGGCATGCAGCACCACGCCCAGCTGATGGAAGAAAACGTTTTTGAGCTGGGTATGGTGATACACGCCTCCTTCCAGCAGTCCGGAAGCTGAGGCAGGAGAATTGCCTTGAGTTCCAGGCCAGCCTGGGCTGCTTACTGAGTAGGAAGAGGCCAGGAGCAGCATCCAAAGGCCCAGGAACCCACAGTGAGGGCCACTCCCACCCAGGGACCCTGGGAAAGGCCACCTGGTGCCCACTCCTTTCTGGATAGTGTTTTTTGTTTTGTTTTTTGCCTTTTGTTTCTTTTTTTGAGATAGGGTCTCACTTTGTAGTCCAGGCTGGTCTTGAACTCACTACATTCCTTCTGCCTCAGCCTCCCAAGTGCTGGGATTACAGGTGTGCCTCACCATGCCCAGCTGGATAGTGTTACCGATTTCTGTTATGCATTATTAGGAAAGTCTTCCCTAGTTACTGGGGAAAACAATCAGCCTTCCTAAAAGCCTTACCTGCAAAAATTAATGTGTCCATGGACAGAAAACTAAACAGGGTTCATCCGTATCACGGAATATTATTGAGCCATGAAAAGGAAGTTCTAATATGGGGAACCCTGGAGGACAGGATGCTGAGTGAAATAGTCACAAAAATATCCACTGTACAGCTCCACTCCCATGAGATGTTTAGTGGGCACACAGGTGTGGCCAGGGGCTGGGGAAGAGGCAAAGCCCTGGAGATCCATGGTGGCAGCAGCTGCACAATGTTTGTAGTTAATGCCAAAGAGCTGACCACGTGAAAATGACCAAAACAGTAAATTCCATGTACTTTGCAACCCTAAAAATAATAACAATTGTGGGTAATTGGAAAAATGTAGACTTGCTAAATTTAGAGTAGCCAAAGTCCAGAATAGTTTAAAGGGGAGTAACAGTGTTCCTGGGTTTTGGGTGCTGGAGTCTCCTTCTAGAGATGGTTTCTAGGTTTTTTCTGTCCTCAGCAAAGAATTGGTCAAGGCAAGTGCAAAGAGTAGCGAGGTTTTACATTTATTAAAGGTAGGAGAAGAAACCAGCCCTGCAGAGCAAGAGAGTGGGCCAAGTAAGAGTAGGAAAACTGGGACACAGTACAGAGTAAGTGGACCACAGCACAGGAGAGAACACAGTGGCCCTAGGCTCCATGACCACTGTCCTTTCTGTACCTCCCTTGCCTCAGCTGAGGTCAGATCCTGACCAGCCTATGGGAGGTCACCCCAGAGGTCACATGCAGGGCCTTGGGCGCTGCTCTGCACATGTGCCCAGGATTCGTACCTAACAGGACACGCCCACTTCCCCAGCCAGTTTTGCCACGCCCTAGTCTCCTGCCTCAACAGCACTGGAAACGTCCACACAGGTCAGAGGGACTCTCTTCCCCCTGGATCCAGGAACGTGATGGAAGCATGGCACAGGAAGAAAGGACGCAGTGGGGAGGAAGGTAACTTAGGGAAGTTGGGCTTTGTTTTTCCCCTTCCTGGTGTTGGAGATTGAACCCAAGGGCTTCACATCTGAGCTATATCTCAGTCCTTTCTCAAAAAAAAAAAAATTTTTTTTTGAGTCAGGGTCTTGCTATGTAGCCCAGGTTGACCTCGAATTCGCAGGGAAACTCCTGCCTCAGCCTCCCAACTGCTGGGATTACAGGCTTGCGCCACTACACCAGGCTCAGTGTTTTTGAGACAGGATCTCACCAAGTCCCTGGGTTGCCCAAACGTGCTGGTTAGGGTTGGGTCCCTATCAAGACCCGATCCCCCCAGGGGCTGGGGGTTTAGTTCAGTGGTTAGAGTGCTTGCCTTGCAAGCTCAAGGCCCTGAGTTCAATCCCCAGCACCAAAAAAAAAAAAAGACCCGATCCCCTAAGGACACCCCGGTCTCTGGGCTCCACCGCGCTCTCCCTGGCCAGCCGTCCAGGCAAAGGACTCACACGGGCGGCGTCGGTGTCTCAGGTTGAGAGGGAGGCGACACCCGCGGGCTAATCGGGGCGGGGCGGAGGCGCCATCCTCCCTCCCGAGCCCGCCTTCTGCGGGTCTCGCCGCCGGCTGGGCTCCGCCCTGGCCCCGCCCCCGGCTCGGTTCCGCCTCCTACAGACCCCGCCCCGGAGCTCTGGCCCCGCCCCCACCCCAGCATTCCGGCCCCGCCCCCGGTGGACAGAGAGCAGGAAGCGTGCTGTGGCTCCCTACGACGCCGCGTTCCGAAAGGTGTGAGGGGACAGGGGCGCGGGGCGCGGTCGGGCGTGTCTCTCCCCGGCCTGGCCGCCCGCGGCCCCGGCCTCGCCCTCACCCCCTGCCCTCGGCCGCGCAGGCCCACGGACGCCCACGCCCGAGCGGCGGCTCGGGACTCGGCTGCTCTGGCCTGGAGGCGGAGCCGGCGGCGCGGCGTCATGCATATGTATGAGCAGCGCGGCGGCGGCTCCATTGTGCCCTCGGCGGGCGGCGGCGCGATGGCGCGGGCGGCGGCCTCGGGGCGGCGGGCGGTGCGGAGGGCGGGCTGAGCGCATGGAGCGGCGCGGGCCGGGGGCCGCGCGAGGGGCCGGGCCGGGCCAGGCGGAGGTGAGCGGGGCCCCGGGAGGGGCTGCTCCGCGGGCGCGGGCAGGTGCGGGGCGGGGGCGGGCAGGTGCGTCCGCCAGGTGCGGGGCCGGGCGCCCCCGCGGGGATCGCGGTCCGGCCAGGCGCCCACCTGCGGACCCGCCACGCGCGACCGCGGCCCCGGCGTCCTTGGCGTCCTCGGCTCGGGGTTGGGCGGTCGCCCCTCCCGGGCCTTTGTCGGGGGCTGGCGAGGAGGCCGGCAGGCTTGATGTGGGGTCTCAACCTCGCTGTGGCCGGCAGGAGACTGGGGTGGGCTGGGGGCCTCTGCACCGTGACGGCGCTGACCTGTCCCCGCTCCGGCCGCGGTTCTCACGGGAACACCCTTTTCCAAAATCCGATCTCTCGAAGCTCAGACGCGGGGGTGTCCTGCTCTCTTGGGAGTGCTCCAACCCCCTCCCCACTGCCCCCGATACAGGTGCCTGGGCCTCACCATCCAGTGCTCACCCTTCACCTGCTCTGGCCTGTCCCATTGTCCTGTCCCCACCACCCAGAGCCAACGCTGCTGCCCTTCTCCCCTGGGTGCCTTCTTTCGTGTAGTCACAGACACCCGTGGTGATGTCTTCTTTAAGGTATTTGTGTTATTGCAGAAGATTTCACAGGGACACGGAACATGTGACTGTATCCAAGACTGTGGTGCACACAGGGACGGTAGCCACAGCCTCGCCACCAAGTCCTGGCAGGCGAGGACCGAGGGCCTCCCTGGCGCTCCCTTGAGAGCTGTAACGGGAGAAGTGAGGGGATCCTGCCTTCACCCAGCAGTGCTGACCTCGGAGCCCTTGTCACACCCAGGGCTGGCTACAGGCCGGAAGTGTAAATGAAGAGGAGCAGGCGGAGACTACTGAAGGACAGGCCCAGCATGTTTGGGGAGCATCCTGATTACTGGGATTGCTCTTCAGGGGCCGATGGCATAGAGGCGGTCGTGTGTCCTCAGCCTTGGGGTGGCCACAAGATACTGATTTTACATGTCAAGTGAAGCCAGGTTTGGTTCCATCTCTTCAGCCGTTCACTAGGATGTCCTACATCTGGGCCCCACTGGTCAGTGGGTATTTCTGGGCTTCCTGGTCAACTCTGCCATCTTGGCTCTTCGCCCCTGTCCCTCACTTAGCAGGTTAGTGTGGGTGTCCTATAGGTAGAGAACAGGACTTCTGACCCCTGTGCACGTGATCACCACCTTTTGGCATTGAAGACCCCATTCTTGCCACCTCCTGTGCTGTCTTTTTTGGTTTGTTTTGGACAAGGGACTCTTCCTATGTTGTCCAGACTAGGTTTAAGAAGTCCTGCTCCACCCTCCCAAGTAGCTCCCATCTGCCACTGCACCTGGCTCTAGAGCTGTCCTTTCTGAGACTTTTGGATTCCAGGGTCTCTTGGGTCAGGGTCTGACCCTGGGTCCTTGGGGGCAGTGAGTCCTCTTTGTGGCCTGCTGAGGGGCTGTTGTCCTGGATTCTACTATACTTGCTCAGTTCTGTTCTTAGCCCCCCAGACAGGCAGAGGTGGATGAAGCCAGGGAAGCTGGGGTACAGCTGCTCTGGGATAGCTGAGGGATCTGGAAGGCGAGTTCTCTGAAGCTCTCTCACTGGAGGAAGATGACACTTGGAGCTGGCACCCAGGGACAGCCAGGCTAGGAGTCCCGAGGCAGGCTAGGCCTCACCTCCTCAGCCCTGCATGCCCTGAATTCCATGTGTGTCAGGAGCAGAGGGTCACAGGAGACCAGCCTGGGGGCTGGGGGCCTTCCCGGACAGAGGCTGGAGTCGAGGGTTAGGAGCTTGGCAGGAAATCCTCCCCGCACAGACAAGAGGCTCTGGGGGAACTGGAAATTCTGTGGTCTCTGTCCACAGCAGAAGAGTATCATGGGTGGAATTCCCCAGCCCCATGTGACATGGGAGGCTGCCCTGGGCCCCTCCCTGCCCTACACCTGCCCTGGGTCTGCGCATTTCCTCAGTGGGAGACCGTCCAACCTTGGTCAGCAGCACCTGCAAACGTGTGAGAAATTTAAGGCTTGGACTCTGGTCATCCTAGTGACTGGGGTGGTACTGCTCAGCCTGAGAGTTGATGAGGATGTGCAGGAGTTGGGGAGCTGCTGTCCTGGGTGACCCAAAATGAAGTGGGGGCTCCTCTGCCTGTACAGTTCCCTCCCTGTGCATCTTGGGATAGCCAAGTGGGCTGGGCTGACCCGACCAGCTCTGGGGTGGGGAAGTTGTCCAGGCAGCTCTTCAGGGAGAGAGGGAGAGTTGCTGCTGTTGCTGGTCCTGGTGGTGGCTTCCTAATTAAAGTTCTTATTTTGAGATAATTGTAGAGTCATAGGCACTTCCAAGAAATAACAGTGAGGTGCCTGGTATCCTTTGCCCAGGTTCCCCAGTGGTAACATTTTGCAACATCCATCCTTGTCGGAGAGACTGAATGGATACAATCGGCAGGCTGCTCCTGTTGCTGGCTGGGATTTACACCCACTGCCCTCCTGGCAAAGTGACAGAAATAGGAGATTAGTGCTTCCCCCTCAGTGTTTAACAGCCCGCCCCCCCCAACCAGCAGTCTGTTTTCATTTCCCTGATTTTATCATGTCAAAAATGCTACATGACAGGACCCTACCGTATGTCACCTTTTGGGATTGGCTTTTTCCACTCAGTGCAGCTCTCTGGAGGTTGGTCCCGGCTGTGGTGTGTTATCGCTGGTTTGGTCCTTTCTCTGGCATCCGATGGATGAACCACAGTTGGTTTAATTCTTTGTCCAGTGAAGGACATCTGGGTTGTATCCATTCTTTGGCCGTTGGAATAAAGCTGCTAGAAACATTCATGTGCAGGTTTTTCTGAGAACATAAGTTCTCATTTGTCTGAGATAATGCCCAGGAGTGCAGTTGCTGGCGTGCTTACTTTGATGAGAATTGGCTAGCCTGGTGTGGTGGCGCACGCCTGGAATCTCAGTATTCCTGAAATCTCAGCACTCTTGAAGCTGAGGCACGAGGATAGCCCTCAGCTGGAGGTCAACCTGCACTATGTAGTGAGTTCAAGGCCAGTGTGAACTACACCGTGAGACCCTGTCTCAACAGAACCAAAAGAAAAAATGGCCAGACTCATCCAGAGTGGCCATACTGTGCTACAGTATCCCACCAATGGCCTAGGAGAGATCTAGGTTTTCCTTGCTGGCATTTAGTGATGTCACTACTTTTTATTTTAGCCATTCTGATAATAGCTGTATCTTCTTGTGCTTTTGGTTTGCATTTCCCTACTGACAGTGACCTGAGCATCTTGGGGTTTTTTTTTTTGGAAATAGGGTCTTGCTGCGTAGCCGTGTAGCCCATGCTGGTCTTGAACTCTCAGGGATCCTCCTGCCTCAGTCTCCCGAATGCTGGGATTATGGGGGTCTGCCATCATGCCTGGTGCATCTTTTCATGTGTTTATGTACCATCTGTATTTCCTCTTTGGTGAAGTGATGTTTCTTGGTTTTTACTTGTTTTCTAATTGGATTTTTTTTTTTTTTTTTGAGTGCTGGGGCTCAAACTCAGGGCCTTACACTTGCTAGGCAAGCACTCTACCACTTGAACTAAATCACCAACCCTCTAATTGGATTTTTTTTTAACTTTGAAAATTCCTTACACATTCTAGATACCAGCCCTTTGTTGGATATGTGCTTTACAGATATTTCTCTGTCTTTAGCTTGTCTTTTCATCCTCCTAGCAGGTCTTTCACAGAAGAAAAGTTTGAAATGTTAAGCCTGGCGTGGTGGCGCATGCCTGTGATCCCAACACTCAGGAGACTAAGGCAGGAGGACTGCCATAAATTCGAGTCTACCCTGGGCTACATAGTGAAGTCAAGGCCAGCCTGAACTGCATAGTGAGACCCTGTCTCAAAAACAAAGGGAAAAAGTCTGAAATGTTGACAAAGTCCAGTTTATCAGTGTCATTTTCTTTTGGGGGTTGAGGGTGCTGGGGATGGAACTCAGGGCCTTGTGCTTGCTGGGCAAGCACTCTGCCACTTGAACTAAATCCCCAGCCCTCAATATTGTTCTCTTATGTTTGGTGTCAAGTCTAAGAACTCTGCCTGGCCTGGATCCCAAAGATTTTTTCCATGCATTTCCCTAAACATTTTATAGTTCTGCATTTCACATTTAAACCTAGAAAGACCAAATCCATTTGGAGTTAATTTCAGCATAATTTGTGGAGTTTCAGTCACTTTGCTCTTGTTTTTCTTCTATAGTCCCAGGCCTCACACTGAGGCCAGTCCCAGCACCCCACTCTGTGGATTTGGGGTTTGTTTTACCTACTGTTCTCCCTTGTCCCCGCAGTTTGCTGGGGGCCCCCCTTCCTGCTCTGAACTGTCTGCACTTTTGGCCAGTCGTGTGGCTGTTTCTGGTCTAGAGTCTTCTGATGATCACGGCCCTGTCCCCTGTGGTCCTGTCTCATGGTCCTGATGGCTGTATCTATGTTCTAATTGTTGAAACCTGCGGGTCATTCTGGGCCCCATCCGGCAGGACCCCCTCTGCACAGGGTCACCATCCCCTGGTCAGACTGTGGGACAGGGATGCCACCCTCACTAGCCTGGCTGGGCTGTCCCAGCTCCCTGCCTTTTGTGGCTTCTGCTTTGGGGCAGCACTTGGTCTGGGGAGGGGCATCTCTGGGGGCGGGGCACCCCCATCTCCTCCTCCCCTGGTGGCACCTCCCTTCCAGGCCCTGCTGCTGGGCTGGGAAGGACTCAGGCTGCCAAGGCAGGGCTAGTCACAGCCTGGGTACCTCACCCTTGTGCCCGCCTGCCCTGCTGGTCCTGTCTTGCCAGTGCTGGGCTGAGGGCGAAGCCCCTGGTCAGTACAGGAATGGCTGAGTGACCAGGTAGAGGCCACCAAGGTCAGCATGCTGCAGTGGGACAGTGAGGCCCAGAATGGCCCCCCCAGGGCCACTCCCACTGGCTCTTCGTGCCCTGAGGGTCAGGCCAGGGAGAGTGGACATGGAGGCGGCCCAGGGTGTGTTAGGACCGAAGGTGGTGTCATTGAGATGGGGATGGGGGGCTTCATTGGCAGTGGGCACCTGGTGGCACTTGGACACAGCCTGGAGATGTCCTCCCCTGGCTCTCTCACTGAGAGAACAGGCCTGCAGAGTCCCACAGCACCCACAGCCCTGCCCCATAGAGGCAGCCTAGCATTCCCCATAGTAGGGTCCCTCCACGCGTCAAGCTGGCTGTGCTCTGCCCTGTCAGAAACTCACCCTGTGTGTCGGCACAGGGGCCCATGAGGACCAGCACTGCTTGCCCAGCCCATGTCTGCCTTGTCTCTGGCAGCCCAGTCCTCTGTACCCTGTCAGTAGGTGGCGGCTATACATGGCACTCCATCCTTGGTGTGGGCAGAGTGGACAGTGCTGGGAGCTGTTCCAGGGTGACCAAGGGTTCTGGGCAGTGGGGTGGGCCACAAAGGCTTCCTCCTGACTTCTGGGTTGGGGGCAGATGCCAGCCTCTCTTGCAGAGGAAAGAGCAGGCTTGATGGCCCTGGGGTCCCACCGCTCTGGACCTGATCTTGTGTCTTTTCCCTCCTGCCAGCAGCCAGAGCAGCAGAGTCCCAGATACACACCGGCAGACCCGGCCTGCAGGCTGCTCTGTCGCCAATGAACTCCTTGAACCCCATGAAACCTGCCCTGCCCCCCGCACCACATGGGTGAGTGTGGCCCCCGGCCCCCCGTGCAGGCCCTGGGCTGGCTCCTGGGCGCCAAGGCCTCACCAGCCGCTCTCCCTGCAGTGATGGTTCATTTGCATATGAGTCTGTGCCGTGGCAGCAGAGTGCCACTCAGCCTGCTGGGTCCCTGTCTGTGGTCACTACTGTGTGGGGCGTTGGCAACGCGACACAGAGCCAGGTGAGCCCTGTGGGGCCCTAGCTGGGCAGCCAGAGCCTCCTCAGACCCGGGAGCCAGGAAGTTGGGGGCTGGGGTGTGCGATGGCTCTTCTTCCTGCCGCGGGTGCCCTGCCCTGGTTTCCCATGCTGCAGAGCTGTGGCTGCTTCCCTCTGGTGATTCCCACTTCCTTGTAGGTTCTGGGGAACCCCATGGGCCCTGCAGGAAGCCCCCCCGGTGGCTCCATGATGCCTGGCGTGGCAGGTGGCAGCTCTGCCTTGACCTCCCCACAGTGCCTGGGACAGCAGGCTTTTGCCGAAGGTGGTGCTAGCAAGGGCTACGTACAGCAAGGCGTGTACGGCCGCGGGGGCTACCCCGGGGGCCCCAGCTTCACCACTGGGTAAGCAGGTGCCCCACTTGGCACGGGCTAGAAGCTAGCCTCGGGTGCTGGGGATTTAGCTCAGTGGTTAGACTGTTTGCCTCAAAGCATGAGGTCCTGAGTTCGATCCCCACCCCCCAAAAAAACAAAAACAAAAACAAGAAGCCAGCCTGGTGGGCACGTTTTGACCTCTGCTTCCTAGCTGGCTCCAGTGGCCACCATGAGGCTCCGGAAAGCACGGTCTCCCCAGCACAAAAGCATGGCCGTCTTGTGTCCCCTGTAGGTATGCGGGTGGCCCGGGGGGCCTGGGACTCCCATCACATACCGCACGCCCTTCTGCTGATTTCACGCAAGCAGCAGCCGCTGCCGCCATGGCTGCTGCCGCAGCCACCGCCACCGCCACCGCCACCGCCACCGTGGCTGCCCTGCAGGAGAAGCAGAGCCAGGAGCTGAGCCAGTATGGAGCGGTGAGGTGTCCCAGCAGATGTCACGCCATGGCCTGCGCTGCAGGACGCAGGGAGGCTTGGGGAGGTGGTGGTGTTCAAGGATTCATGGGACCATCACAGACTCTCTCCACGGGAGTGAGGGTCACGGGCAGCCTCAGGGCAGCTGGCAGGGACGGGTGCCCAGTTTCTGCAGCCTTTGTGGCTGCAGCCTGGACCATTCCTTTTTCTTCTCTTCTCAGATGGGGACTGGGCAGTCGTTTAACAGCCAGTTTCTGCAGCATGGAGGGCCCCGGGGGCCCAGTGTCCCGCCTGGCATGAACCCTGCCAGCATGGGAGGGATGATAGGCCCCTCTGGTCTCTCCCCCATGGCCGTGAACCCCACCCGGGCAGCTGGCCTGACGCCCCTGTATGGAGGACAGCGCCTGCCTCAGCATGGCTACCCTGGGCCTGCCCAGGCCCAGCCACTGCCCCGACAGGGGGTCAAGAGGACCTACTCTGAGGTGAGTATCTGGCTGCCCAGCCCCTTCCTGCCCTCCCCTCAGAGCTGTGCTAAGAGCAGCTTCTGCCATGAGAAGACTTGCCTGTGCCCAGCAGGACCCAGGACCCTGCCCACCGGCACCTCACCCTGATACCTCCTCTCTTTCCCGGCACATGCCTCTCCTGCAGGTATATCCAGGGCAGCAGTATCTGCCAGGCGGCCAATACACACCCAGCACTGCCCAGTACACGCCTGGCCCTGGGCAGCCCCCTGCCCCCTCCCCCTCCTACCCTGGGCACCGGCTGCCCCTGCAGCAGGGCATGGGCCAGCCCCTGCCTGTGCCTGGCTCCACGGGACTGCACTACAAGGTAGGGCTGGCTCCCCGGGACCCTGCGGGGACCTTGAGGCAGTCCTGCCCTCCAGGGCAACAGGCTGGGGAAGGGTGGGTAGAGCCTCACAGAGGGCAGTGAGCCAATCTGATGTCCTGTATGGGAAACTATCCCTCGTCCCTTTGTGCTGCAGGGAGGTCCCTCCAGGGGACAGGCCCTCTGTGCTGCCGGGTGGTGGAGAGGAAGAAGGTGCACAGCCCTGTATTTGTGCAGCTCTCTGGTGTGCAGAGGTCCTCCTTTTTCTGTAGGGTAATTTTTTCTTAGGTCAGCACCGTTCCCTGTAGATCATGTAGGGTATCTGAGAGTGCGGAAAAACACAGCTCTACACCTGGTGTGCTGGGCATCTAGGTTTGAGCTGGACCACAGGTGCACTTGCTTTTCTCTCCCACAGCCGACGGAGCAGTTTAATGGGCAGGGCGCCAGCTTCAATGGAGGCAGTGTGAACTACAGCCAGCCAGGCCTGAGTGGGGTATGGGGCATGGCTGGGAGGGTGGGCCAGGAGGCTCTCAGGGCAGGTACCCCCGCTCCCCACCACCATCCTGCTGACTGTGCTCAACCCCCACAGCCTGCCCGGTCCATTCCTGGCTACCCCAGCTCCCCACTGCCGGGGAACCCCACGCCACCCATGACGCCCAGCAGCAGTGTCCCTTACATGTCCCCAAGCCAGGAGGTCAAGTCTCCTTTCCTGCCTGACCTCAAGCCAGGCCTCAGCACCTTGCACCCCTCGCCCTCTGGTGAGTGTTCATTTTCTAGCAATAGCCACAACAAGATGGGGCGGCCTGGGCGTCTCAGGGGGCCAGGGAAGCTGCCAGTTCCTGAGAAAAGCCGGATTCCTCCTTAAAGACAACCCTTCCATGCCAGTCTTTGCTCAGTGTTCTATCTGTGGCCCTATGGATGTCTAGAAAAATAGCCACCGCACACAGAATTTTGTATACAATCCGGGGGATTTATAACTCTTTACAGCTTCTCCCTGGCTGAGAACCCCCGCTTCCAGGGTGACCACGACCGCAAGCGTGGGGCCCTGAAACCCCCCGACAGGAACCTGAGCACAGGCGCCTGCTCACACTGGCCCCCTTTAATATACTTGTCTAGGTTGGGAGCCAGCTGCTGTCCCTGTTCAAGGGATGCTGGCGGGGGAACTGAGGCAGGGCTGGCCAGGCCTGGCAGGGGCTCCTGGCCCAGTCCCCGTCTCATGGCTGGCACCTGCCCCCAGGAGGTGGCCCCTGTGACGAGCTGCGGCTGACCTTCCCAGTGAGAGACGGCGTCGTCCTGGAGCCCTTCCGCCTGCAGCACAACCTGGCCGTGAGCAACCACGTCTTCCAGCTGCGAGACTCTGTGTACAAGACCCTGATGCTGCGGTGAGGCTCCCCCAAGACCGCAGCCCCCAACTCCCTACTCCATCCCCGCCCACCCTCAGCCTCAACCTCCCCTCACAGGCCTGACCTGGAGCTGCAGTTCAAGTGCTACCACCACGAGGACCGGCAGATGAACACCAACTGGCCGGCCTCGGTGCAGGTCAGCGTCAACGCCACGCCGCTCTCCATTGAGCGTGGCGACAACAAGACATCGCACAAGCCACTCTATCTGAAGCACGTGTGCCAGCCGGGCCGGAACACCATCCAGATCACTGTCACCGCCTGCTGCTGTGTGCGTGCTGGGGTGTGGGTGGGGCCTGGGGCATGAGGGTGGCCCAGAGAGGGTGTGCGGGGCCTAGTATACTGTCCCTGGGAGGAGTGGGCCTCAGCTAGGAGCAAGAGCTTTATCCTTGAGCCAAGACATTGCTTCTCCTATTGCCATCTGCTCTGAGCCCTGGCTATATTCCAGTTAGGTGAAAGGCCCTAGAGTTGGTGCTTACTGTAGTTATGTAGGAGGAGCCACGCCATGGCAAAAGCTGTCCAGCCAGGCATCCCAAGGTGCTGTGGAGGCCTGGGGCAGGGCACTCAGCTGCCACCATCTGTGGGACCTTTGAGGTTTTAATTCAGACCTGAAAGGGGCTGGGGATTTAGTTCAGTGGTTAGAGTGCTTGCCTCACAAGCACAACGCCCTGAGTTCAATCCCAGAACCAAAAAAAACAAAAAAAAAAAATCTCAGATCTGAGGTCATCAAGAGAGTGCCATGAGCAAGGGCCATATAGGCAGGATTGGACTGGGGTGTTGAGATAGGTGTGGCGGCGACCCAGCTCCCAGCAGAGAGGTAGAGAGCGCCCTGGCTGTGCGTTGGTACTGAGGGGTACAGGGCCTGGCTGTGAGGAATGTTGTCCTGGCCTCTGCCACACCCCCTAAACCTGGTCCCCATTGTGTTGCAGTCACATCTCTTCGTGCTGCAGCTGGTGCACCGCCCATCTGTGCGCTCCGTGCTGCAGGGCCTCCTCAAGAAGCGCCTGCTGCCGGCCGAGCACTGCATCACCAAGAGTGAGTGTCCCTCCTCCACCCCCACCTGGCCAGTGTGTCTTCTCTTGGGGTGGTGGCTCTGCACTGGGGACACTGGCTGGCTCTAGGGACTCCAGCACACCACTGATGGAGCAGTGACTGGCCACAGCCTCCATGTGTTGTGTCCCTTCACTTGAGTCCTTTTCCCCGTCCTTGGTAGTCAAGCGGAACTTCAGCAGCGGCACCATCCCTGGCACCCCTGGGCCCAATGGAGAGGACGGGGTGGAGCAGACGGCCATCAAGGTGTCCCTGAAGTGCCCCATCACCTTTCGCAGGATCCAGCTCCCTGCCCGTGGCCACGACTGTCGCCACATACAGGTGGGTGGCCAAGGCCTTTGCTGGAATCCAATGCCTTACTGATCTTAAAGCTGAATGTGGTGGCACATGCCTGTAATCCCAGCACTCAAGAGGCTGAGGCATGATTGCAAGCTCAGTGCAAGCGCGAATAACTCGACAAGACCCTGTCTCAAGAAAAAAGCAAGCTTCAAGCTGATACTTCAGCTCCCGGAACATTAGGCCAGACGTGCATGGGGCCCCTTGAACCTGCCTGCTTCCTCCCCTAAGCTCAGGCTTTGGTTTCTTCTAATTACCATTTAAGTTTTTTTACTAGCTGTTGTGTTGTTTTAAAAAGATACATAGATGCAGGGCTGTCGTCTTCCTGCTGCACCCTGAGAGTCTCCATCTGGGCAGAAACACCCGCTGTGGTTACCCTGCTGCTCACTGTGCAGTGGTCGTTCCTTTTAACACCCATCCCGGGGTGGTTTCCTGTCAGTGCAGCTGCCTGGTTCTTGCCCGGGTCACAGGGCCTTCCAGTTCTAGCCAAGGCTGCGTGGGGTGTTGCCAACCTTGTTCGATAGTGAAAAACCAGTAGCTGCGGAGTTTCAAGTGTGCATGTAAATTCCTGAAAAGAGCATGCAGGTGGACGGACACCCGCCCTGGCCCACACTGAGAACGCTGTGTCCTCCTCTCCCCCCCCCACAGTGCTTTGACCTGGAGTCGTACCTGCAGCTCAACTGTGAGCGGGGGACCTGGCGGTGCCCCGTGTGCAAGTGAGTCCTGCCATGATGATGAGGAGCTGCCGCCTTCCCCCAGAGGCTCCTGTGGACGGAACCCACAGTGTCACTGGATGCCAAGCCTGATGCAGGGTGGCTCGGCCCAACTCGGGGTGGAAACATATGGGCTGGCCTTTTGCAAGGTCACTTCATCACCATGGTTACCTCACGCGTGTACTTCATGCAGTCGCCTCATGCAGGGTCACCACGAAGTTTCTCATACAAGGTCACCTCAGTGTCATGTCATGGTGGACAGTTGTCTCAGGGTTGCCTCAGGACCTTTGTGGACAGTTGTCACGTAGGGTTTCCATGGACAATTGCTTCACACAGGGTCACCTCACATAGTTGACGGGGCTGGGAAGTGATAGGCCTGTACCCAGCGTGAGCCTGGCAAGGCCTCTGAACCAAGTTCCCTTCATCTTCTGCAGCAAGACGGCGCTGCTGGAGGGCCTGGAGGTGGACCAATACATGTTAGGCATCCTGATTTACATCCAGAAGTAAGTGGCCTCCTCCCACCACCCCACATCTGCAGCCACCAGAGGGCAGCCTGTCTGCGGCAGGCCAGGTGTCCTGGAGGGTGGCAGAGCTGGTGGGAAACTTGCGCAGACGGGGGTGGTGGTGGTGAGTGATCCACTGCCCTGTCCCTGCCCAGCTCAGACTATGAGGAGATCACCATCGACCCCATGTGCAGCTGGAAGCCCGTGCCCGTAAAGCCCGACGTGCATGTCAAGGAGGAGCCGGACGGGCCAGTGCTAAAGCGCTGCCGCACCGTGAGCCCCGCGCACGTGCTCCTGCCCAGCGTGATGGAGATGATCGCCGCCCTGGGCCCCGGGGCCGCCCCCTTCACCCCCTTGCAGCCCCCTTCAGGCCCTACACCCAGTGACTACCCAGGCCAGGGTGAGTACCGCAGCCCCGCCCAGGCCCTGAAAGCCACTCGCCCACTCCAGATCAGAGTCCTCACTCATGGAGGACTGGCATAGGCCGTGCACCCAGTTTCTAAATGAGCCTGCCCAGTGGAAACGGACTTGGGTGCCACACTCTCACAGCCCCTTCCCAGGGCTGAGCCTGGCTGTGGCCTAGGAAGGGCTCCACCCTCCCCCCCGCGGTGGATCGGAGGTCCTGGACTGATGCCTCCAAGGACTGGCCCCGTGTGGGCATCCTTTGGGGACTCACCTCTATGTGCCATAGCTCTGTTGTGGTCCCCCTTCTGGGGTTGTCCCAAAGCCAGGTTACCCTGGTGCCGATGAGAATTTTGGGCTCGTTGGCGGTATGGGGAGTGCTGCCTGTCCTGCTTCCGCCACGCTGGCCTCTTCTCTTGTAGGTTCCAGCTTCCTGGGCCCTGGGCCTTTCCCCGAGGCATTCCCCCCCACCACACCCAGCACCCCGAGCCTCGTAGAGTTCGCCCCGGGGCCGCCCCCCATCTCCTACCAGTCCGACATTCCCAGCAGCCTCTTGACTCCAGAGAAAGCTGCTCCCTGTCTCCCAGGCCAGGTCAGTGCCGGCAGCAGGGCTGAGGGGCTGGGTCATGCCAGGGAGCCCTGCAGCTGTTTTAACAAGTCCCCTCCTTCCTTAGATGCCACCAGCAGGCCACTTGGACCCGGCCCACAATCCTGGGCCACCTGGGCTGCACACATCCAACCTTGGGGCACCCCCAGGCCCCCAGCTGCACCACCCAAACCCTCCCCCTGCATCCCGGCCACCCCTGGGCCAGGCGAGCTCAGGGCCCGTCAGCGAGCTGGCCTTCAACCCAACCACAGGCGTGATGGGGCCCCCCAGCATGGCCGGGCCAGGGGAGGCCCCGGAACCAGCTCTAGACGTGAGTACTGGGGCCAGGGAACATGTGGGAGTTGGAGTCAGCTTGTCCCTTGTCCCTCTGGTCCACCATGCTTTGTGGAAGGGAAGACAGTGACCCTGGAGGGAGCTGGCCAGCTAACATGGGCAGAGCATGGCTCTTCCTGGTGGGTTGGGTGGCAGGAGCTATGTTTGGGAACGCACAGCCTGGCCTGGTGGCTGGACACCACAGTGTGCGATGCAGAGGGGCAGAGAAGGCTGGGCCAGAGGCTCACAGTATGGTTTGAGAGCTCCGTGCTCCTTGTCCCCACACCAGTCCCTGCTCGCTGAAGCCAGCTGGGAAGGTTCAGAAGACAGAGCCTAGGGAGGGGCTGAGAGTCCACCACCTGCATCCACCCCAGGAATCGCTTGGGACCCCTTTTGGGCCTGTGGACCCCCGGTGCACAGCTCAGCTGTCTCAGGGAACCTGGGCCCTGGTGGGGTACAGCAGCACATCATACGGCCTTGCAACTGCAAACAGGCACTGGCGTCACTAGGAGAAGGGCTGCTCAACACCCCTGGGCCAGGGACGGGCAGGGACAGGGCCACGTAGCCAGTTTGGGGTGACGGTTCTCAGATGGAAGCTGCTGACTTGCTTGCTTTGTCCTCAGCTGCTCCCGGAGCTCACCAACCCTGATGAGCTGCTGTCCTACCTGGGCCCCCCTGACCTCCCCACAAACAGCAGTGACGACCTGCTCTCTCTCTTCGAGAACAACTGATCCCACGTGAGCCCCAGCCCACAGGGACACACCCAGAGATGTCACCATGGCTGGCCCTCCCAGCCCCGCAGGACACTGGCAGCCCTCTCCAAGCCTCCCACACACACACTGGCCAGAACATCCTGGGCTCGGTCCCTGGGCCCAGGCTCTTGCCTGCACCGCCCTGCTCCGCCAGCTCAGTGCTCCGGTCGGCCCTGCCGGGCACCCACACCATCCCCGCCCTGCCTGCCCCCGCCCAGCCTGCTCCCCGGCCACCCTTTGTCTCCGCACCTCCCAAGAGCCGGGTGCCCACGAGGCTGCCGAATGCCAGCGCCAGGCCGGCCAGTGTGCACTGTGGGCTCTAAAGCACAACAATGTACATAGTGTAGAGTGCCAGCCGCTGGGCCTGTGCCAGTCGCATGTCCCCCTACCGTCCGGCCCTGTGCTCTCTGCCCCTTCCCCTGGGGACAGTTGGGGGCGGCCAGCATGGAGGGGACTGGGCTCCGGCCTGGGGGGGTCTCAGACTCAGCTCCGTGTACAGATTCTCCAGTGGGCTGCTCTCCCCAGTCCCCCTTTTCTGTGAAAGTGAAGAATTAGTAAGCTGTGTTTTTTAAACCATCTCTCGTCTCGGCCTGCGGCCCACACCCAGGTGGCAGGAGGACACCGCCTCCTCTGCTGGTCCAGGGCCCGTCATGTCTCCCGTCTGTGCGATCGATCTCTATTAAAGGACTCCCTCCTGGTGGCCCTACCCGTGTCCCTCTTTCGTGCTCTCTTGGGGACCAGGCCCCACCCACGGGTGGCTCTGGGGCCCCCAAGTTGAATGCTGATGTTCCCAGCCCAGCCTCAGCCTTTCCCGCCCTGTGGTAAATTTCCTTCTCCCTGGAATTTTCCAAGTTGGCTTCAAGTGGAGGGCTGTTTTGCCAAGTATCCTAGGCTTGCCCAAGAGACATTTGCCACCATGTCACCTTCCTGGGTGTGCCCTGGAGCAGGGAGCAAGCTTTCACCAGCCCAGCCAGGGACCTCCCTGGCCCTGGGCTCTATCCCCTGGAGGCCTCTGCTGGCCGCCCTGGAGGGTGCACAGGTGCGACCTGTAGGCATCTGCAGGAACCTGGGAAGAGGGCTGGTGTCCTCTGCCTGCGGGGGTTGCCTGTCCGGGACCCTGCCAGGGGCAGAAAGGACGGAGGCAGCTTGCACTTCTTGGTCGCCTAAGGACTTTCTGTTGCCAGTTTTTTCTTCTTTCTTTTTTTGGTTCTTTGAGATAGTCTCACTATGTAGCCCAGGCTGCCCTTGGAACTCCCAGTGATCCTCCTGCCTCAGCCACCAAGTGCTGGGATTACAGGCGTGGGCCACCGTGCCCGTGCTGCCACTTTTGAGGCCTGGGAGTAGAAATGGAGAAAAGCGAGCAGCAGAGTGGGGGGCACAGTGAGAGGCTGCAGAGCTCCCAGGAGTCCGTGTTGACACCGAGAGCTGAGGCAGGAGCAACAAGCATGGCCAGCAGCTGTGACTGCCACTGCAAGCAGGTCACAGAAACCATCCGGAGCGACACGGTGTGGACACTCACACGGCTCAAGGGACAGCGTAGGGCTCAGCCAGGGTGAACCAGCCAGGCTCGTGGGATGTCGGGAGGGCACTCCAAGGTCCCGGTCTTCGAGAATGGCAGCTCTGTGGGCTCGCACTTTGGCGCTGTGTTCTTGTGTGTCAAGGTTATATGACTAAAAACGAAAGCTGCCTGGACCCAAGTACCTGACACTGCAACGTGCCGCAGGCCATACAGAGCCCTCCGGACAGACCACAGCTCTCAGAACAAGAGATTGAAATCCTGCCTCCTGTGATCACACAGGACAAGACTGGAAGTCTACAGCAGAAAGAAAGTGGAAGGTTCACAAATGTGAGCCAAGTGTGGTGGTGCAGCACCAGGGAGGCTGAGGCAGCAGGATCGCTGTGAGTTCGAGGCCAGCCTGGACTATGTAGTGAGACCCGGTCTCAAAAAAAAAAAAAAAAAATCAAAACTGACCCTAGAGGAAATAAATTTGAACAGCTCTCTCTAACAAAGAGGTGGGCTCAGCCCAGGCCCTGGTGTCGAGTTCGATAACCATTAAATCATAGATAGATGGCAGCCGCTGGCGAGGGAGAAGCGTTTGGAACGCTGATAAAGCTGGCTTCCTCCCTTACTGCCACAGCCCAGCCTGCGACCTGTGACATATCCCGTGGGAGGAATTGCGCCTTCCCCTCTAGGTGCCTTAGCCACATTCGGGTCTCAGCTCGGGTGGCTGCAGACAGGGTACAAGTCTCCACCAGGGACATGGCCACAGACACTTCTCTTGTCTGTCTGCTCTTTCTGCCACTGACCCTTCCCATTAGAGGACATGGGATGGTTTGTCTGCTTTTGGTTCTTTTGAGGCAGGCTCTATGTAGCTCAGGCCAACCTGGAACTCACAGCACTCCTCCTGCCTCAGCCTCCTGAGTGCTGGAATCACAAGTGTACGCCACCACCCATGACTGTTATGGGCTGTTTTTAAAGATCACAAAGGCTGTGCAGAGCCCAGTGCCCCACACAACCCCCATCTGGCCATTCTTGAACTTAACTCAGGTCTTAGGATCTGCACCCTTTTGTTCATTGATCCTTAAAGCTCAGAATTTATTCTTACTCATCTGGAAGCCGTTCCTGTCTCGGCTGTGACCCAAGAGGATCCATGGGCCCCTCCTCAGCACCACAGTCCTTCCCTGCCCGGCCTCCCCACTCTACGTTACAGCGACAGACTCCCCACCAGCTGGTGAATGAAGGGGCTCGAGACTGCCATCTTCCCAGGGCCACAGGGGCCATAGGGACAGCTGGGCAGGGGCAGGCACCCTTCAGGGGCTGAGACTTCTCGGCCTCCCTCTCAGAAAGTCCAGGCATCAAAGTAGGAGTGCCGACGCAGCACTCTGGAGGCTGAACCAGGAGGATCATGGGGTTCGAGGCCAGCCTAGGCCAAAAAAAAAAAAAAAAAGGCAAGAGTCCGGTGTCCAGAACTGTGGCACTGTGAAGCTGGGACATCTGGACTCAAGTACCAGACAGACCCACAACGCCGCCGCTGTCCCACTGGTGTTGCCCGGTGCGGCGGAGGTGGGAGGATCCCCGGCACAGTGACCCACTGGCTGGTCCTGCCCCTCTGCCCCAGCTGCCAGCATCCCGCCCCGCCTTTCTCAGGACCCAAGGGGGAGCCGAGTGTGGCTCAGTGGCCGGAGGCCGGGTTCAAACCCTAGCGCTGCCACACTCCCTGCCCCGGGCCTGGGTGCTGCCTCAGTAGAGTAAATCCACGTTCAAGGGGGGGTTTTTGGTGTGGAGGATTGAACTCAGGGCCTTGTGCTTGCAAGGCAAGCACTCTAACCACTGAGCTAAATCCCCAGCCCCCCTCAAGGTTTTTTAAAAAAGCAAAACAAAAACCAGGAGAACAACCGATCCCCTCGTTCACTGCTGGCTAGCATGCAAAATGGCACAGCCATGCAGAGGACAGTTGGGTGCACTTTCTTATAGAGCATTCACTCGCCCTGTCATCCAGCAACAGCACTCCTTGGTATTCACCTAAAGCGGTTGAAAACTGACGTCTGCAAAAAAACCTGCACACGAATGTTTATGGCAGTATTATACATCGGTGCAAAAATGGAGGCTGAGGCAGGAGGATCACTTGAGCTCATGAGACCATCGTAGGCAGCATAGTGAGACCCTCATTTTGAGTTAAAAAAAAAAATAACTGCCCAAACTTGGAGGCAACAGCAATGTCCTCTGGTAGATGAGTGAGCTGTGCATGCTCAGACAATAGATTATTCAGCCACAAAGAAATGAGCTATTGGGTCATGAGGTGACTAGGAGGATACCCTGTTAACCTAGCACTCGGGAGGCTGAGGTAGGAAGATCACTGCAATTTTGAGGCCTGCCTGGGTTCAAGCCCCATCTGGACTGCATAGCAAGACCCTGTCTCAAAAAACCAAAACCAACCTTTCTAGAATCAATGGTTGGCAAGAGAGTAGATTTAATACAAGACCATTTACAAGTTACAACATTCACCCACACAAGCCAAATACAGGAAGAGTGCAGAACGTCTGTCTATGCGCTGGAGACCCGAGAGATCCAATCAAGGGCTGGGAGCCCACAGCACTGTCCCATGTACATCCGTGTCTGCACTAAAAGGCTGAAGAAATCTATACTGGAACCAGGATATGATGCTCACAGCAGCGATGAAGATCAGAGCTCCTCCAAAGTGAACAGCAGCCACCCCTGACGACAGCAAGGCCCCGAGCTCCTTCTGCCATGAGAACAGTGGAGTCCCCTTCAGGAGAACCAGCCACAACAGAGCTTCTCCTGGGACACAGCCGGCTGCCTCTCCAGCTCCCGTGCTCCTTAATGCTGTCAGCAACAATCCTCAGGTGGATCCTCTACGCCCAGAACCACCTCAACTCAGTCC
>PVJO010020779.1:0-31351 GCA_004026905.1 Hystrix cristata
GGGACAGTAAAGTTCTTTGTAACAGGATATGAAACAGTATCACGGGCAGCCGCATCTGTCTGACCTGGATGTCTGCATACTTACTTATTTTGTAGTACTGTTCCAGCTTGGTCAGCGAGCATCACACAGATACATGTTCAGTATTCTATTATGCAGAATTTAAACAGTTGAAATTAAAGAGGAAAAAACACATTGTTCTTAATGTGACTTATTTCCACAAATTTGTTTTTCTTGCTTCCTGGAACATGTGGAAGTAATTTTAATGTCACTAAAATATAACCTGATGATGCTGAAGAAATAATTGTTTAGAGATGCAAAGCTAATCTACCAGGAAGAAAAAGATGAAACCCATCACTCTTAATACCAACCTATGCATTTATGTGACAAGCACAATAAACCACTATGTAGGAAATACAGTATTTGCAAAGGTGGGCACAGTCCAGAGGCACTATAAATGTTTGGTACCTTGGCCATCCTGCACAGCTGGTGTCGGCTCAGGGGAAACAAGACTATGAAGGCTTGGTGGAGATTGTTTACATCCATCTTCTACCTTTCTGTCTCCTGAAACTCCCCCAGAGCCTGAAGTCTTCCGGCTATTTGCAGTCAGTTTAATGCGGAGGGCTTGATTCTCCTTTTCCAGTTTGTTGATCTTGGCTCTCATTTCCTGGATTATTCTTATGAGCTGGATGTTAGCTTCCATCACTTCTTCTGATGCTATCTGGTTAGCTCTTCTGCTGCAGACAGACCAAGTTCTGCTCATGCACAATCTACTTACTCAGTGGGGAGGGTGGATCCTGCTCATAAGCCTTCCTGAACAATGGATGTCACTCTTCTCTGCACCATCTTTCAGCACCTGGGGGACGAGGCTGTCCAGGGGGGTAAAGGATCTCCATGACTTATTCATCCTGGGTTTTGTTTTTCAGAATAGTACTTTGCTTTCTGTCTATCTGTTTTTCTTTCTTTCTATCTATCTTGTATTTCATATCAACCCACAGTTCTAGAATATTGCTTTTTGTCTGTGGAAAAGAGAATATGCCAAAAATTTTCTGTGAGGAACAGTTTCTCATTTCCATCATGAACTCATCATCATAATTGTTACTCAATCTCTTCTCTGTTGTCACTCTGGGATCAAAAGTTTCAAAGAATCACCAAGGGCCACAAGTACATTAAGATGGGGATAACAATTATGCCTCATCTTCCCTGTAAAATCTGCCATAGTGCTGTACTTTCTTTTTGAAAATCATTAACTTTGACACCTTTTGATCAAGGAAAGGTGATGTTAATTACAAGGGGTGATATAAACTGCAGGAGTTTCTCTTAAATATGACATCGGTAGCTGTACACAAATCCCTCAAGATAGACCAGGATCATACATAACCAGTTCTTAGTAGGTCATTTGGTTTTAGGATGTTTGCCCAGGCAAAGGTTGCCCAGGGATGTTTTGGGAATGTAAGAAGATACAGGCAGAACATTGACCTTGAATGAGAAAGACATACAATTACAGCTTTCATTACCTGCTTCCTGAAGAGGTCTCTTTGTTGGGAATGAAAATGACGAATCTTAAATAGCACATGCTCTGATAGCAGTATCTCTTTGGAAATTCAATTAATATTTAAACACAAATGATCTGCAGTAAGGTGGAAATGATTAGAAAACTTTCCACAGAGATAATTTTTCCTGCACATTTGTTTGCTTCTATTTTCTATGTGTGTTGATATGTTTTTCCCATCCTCATAACATTTATGGTTTGATCCAAGTTTACAGCTAGAAGGAGTCATTGAAGAAAGTATATTCCTTTTTGAATCACACAAATTCACTTTAGATGTTCCAATTTTAGGATATGATTGCTAAAAATTCAGTCTATAAAAATAATGCAAGGCCCTGAGTTCGATCCCCAGCATTCTCCCTCCAAAAATAATGAGACTGTTTTGATATACTATTTTTACTGACATTTAAATGAAATTCAGTAAACATTTATATGCCAGGCATTGTAGAGGGTATAGGAGTAGAAATATGGAATACAGAATAAAACGGGATGTAATGGTCACTCAGTCTAGCAACCTATATTGGTTATTCAAATCTATTCCACTCTGTCTCTGTAAAGGATCATTGACCATATAGTCTAATACTTCTACTGTAGGAGAGACTCCTTCCTACCAAAGTTTGTTCCTTGCTTTTTAACTAAAATTATTTACACCGACCAAATATTGGTCTCCATGTAACTTGTTCTTAGATCTCCTTTCTGGGGATGTTAGGTAGCAGGTCTAACCCTTGTTTAAATATAATTCTTGTTCTATCATATTCCACTGAGGAGGTCTCCAGAACACACATCTCCAATTCTCCAGCTACTTATCATCTAATGTGGGTCCAAGGGCCTTGAGCTCATTAGAAACACTCTTTATGAACGTGTCTTCCTTTACTGCTAAACCTCTTGAACTAGGGTACATAGGTCTAAAGAAACTATTTCACAAAATGGGAAGTGAAAATCTTTCTTGCAATTATAATCAATATTGAAACTGTATTTCATTCTTGTGATTGTATTCAGTAACAGAGCAGCATAATTACTAGAAATGACAATAGTTATCATTATTTGTAGATAATTTGATGGTATATCTAGAAAGCACAAGAAAAAGAATCCAAAATATTATTTGTGGTTATCCCCGTGTTACAAAATAGATACTCAAAATCAGTCATTTCCCAAAATACTATCAATTATATATATAGAAGAATACTTGAAAATTATCCCAGTGACCATAGATCTTTGTATATAAAATGCTGAGAAATTATGTTTAAAAAACACTTACAAAGTCTGTAATGAAGAAGACTATAACATTTTACTGAGATGTAAGTGCAAGAAAATGGAAACTATGTTCTTGGTAAGAGGATTGTGTATTTTAAAGAATTTATAGGGTTAATGAAAGCCCAACCAAAATCTCAATGGGACTTAACAAATGAAATCATTCTAAAAGTCATCTAGAGAGAAGTGTTATGTGGTTATGTAGTATTTGAAAGAGAAGAGTAATTACCAGGCTTTGCTTATGTCGTTCAATGTAATGTGAAGTTATTACAATGAAAACAGCAAATATTAGTGAATTAATAGGCAAGACAAAGTTACAGATAATTCCTAGAAGAAACACAAGTAGCAAAAAAAAAAAAAGCAGAAAGTTGAATATCATTAGTAATTTCACAAATTAAAATAATGAAATACTTTTTTAGGGAAGGGACTAAGAAGTTAGCAAAGATTTCGAAAACTGAAAAAAATTAACGTAAAGACTGAATAATTGAAAGTCTTTTTGATAAGAAATTAAAACTTCTTAATTGTAAGCCTTTAAATTATATATTCGAGGCTCTACCTAGGACAGTAATTGCATTTAAAAAGTTTTAGAAATGGAGGCAAGGCATATTAGCAAAGCATTGGAAATAACCTGAGTGTTCGAAAGAGGAAGATGAATAGTAAAAACAGCCATAAAACAAAATAATATTCTGAACCTGAATATACTGAGTAAAAAAAATACTAAACAGAACATAGAGTAAAATTCAAACTATGTCCAAGTATTGAAAATAAACATTCTGAAAGGAAAACAATTCCCATCTCTTTGTAGTAAAAAATTTTTTTAAATTTTTTATTTTTACCAAGAACATGTATTGGTACATTGTATACATAATGATCATAATCAACATGGTTATTTTGTACCTGTACATGATATATCTTGGTTTTCCCCCCTCTTCCCCCCTTCCCCTGCCCTCCCTTCCATTAACCCACCCTTCCCTATTTGCAACAAGTTTATTTAGAATTTTTCATTTTTTTCCTTTCATCTTACTTTTCTTTTAACCTTGTTCTATATCCCCCTTTTCCCTATCTAGTTCTCCTCTCTTTTGAATACTATTCTCTCTCTCTCTTTTTTTTAAACATAATATCTATTCTACCCCTTTGTCCTTATTTACACTTATGGTTTCTCATATCAGAGAAACAATTCGATGTGTATTAATAAGTGTCTGATTTATTTCACTTAATAGTATGTTCTCAAGGAACATCCATTTACATACAAATGACTCTTGTTTATCCTTTTTTATGGAGGTGTAGTACTCCATTGTGTAGAAAAACTACATCTTCTTTAGCCATCCATCAGTTGTTAGGCATTTAGGTTGTTTCCAAGACTTAGCTATTACAAATTGTGCTGCTATGAACATGGTTGTGCATATATGTTTTTATTAATCTATATACACCATCTGAAATGTAAAAACTATAGTCATGTAAAAGACTTCTATAATGAAACTATTAAGCAATTAAAATAAGGTAGATGAAATGAAACAAACTTAATAAAGTGAACCAATATTACATTTTCATGGTATTTTTAGGTTTTTTTTTGTTTGTTTGTTTTGTTTTGTTTTGCACTGGGGATCAAACTCAGGGCCTTGCGCTTGCTAGGCAAGTGCTACACCACTGAGCTAAATCCTCAACTCTTTTACTTGAGTTTTGATGAAATCAAATGATTAAGTCTAATGATTTCTGAGAACTGGAATTTTCTTATTTCTTTAGCAAAGTAGTTTTAGTCTGTGATAATTGCCATAATAATTTAAAAATTTGATATACCAGTGAAAGCTGGTTAGGATTAGTAAATTTTTACATAAGTGCTAGGACTAAAGCTTCTATAATAGTTTATGATTTATTTTTAAGCATGTTGCTGCCCCACGGGCTAAGGCCAGTGCCCTTAGATGTTCATAATTTCCTGCACCAGCTAGTAGATATCATGCTGCCCATCTCCAGCCTGAGTCCGCACGGCGAGAATGGGAGATCTCTTTGGTTCTCTCTAATAGCAAGTGTAAAGTTTTAAACAAGGAGATTTGCCATATTAGGAGGTCTTCTTTTCAGACATTGGAGAGGTAGAGCCAAGTGCCTTCCTTGTACCTTCCCAAATAAATGATGAAACAGTATTTCCTTTTTCCAGACATAAAATCATGCCTTGCTGAAATATGAAGTGCAGCGTTGACTTGGGCTTCCTTACTGTCAAAACCTCCCATTCTAGTCAATGGCAGAAGATGGCAGAGTAGAACATGGAGTTTTTGACTAGATCATCACCCCTCATCGTATTTCCATCACTGCAGAAATAACCAATTGCCTCACCCTCTATGACATAATAGGAAAATGTCACGTACATGAAATCTTATGTCTCGCTTTTCAGGCAGACATATCCTGCTGTTATGAATTATTTAAACAGCTGCTGAGAGATTCTACTTTTGCAGCATTTGCTGAGGATTCATTTTGACCTTGAACTTGATATGCAGCTACCTTCACGGTGATTTCACGGTGACTAGAGGCTTCTGGTGCTGCAGGGAGCCCCAACTCGGGACTGAACTTGACAGCCGGGCATCTTGCTGTTGCTTTGACATTTGAGTACCACACAGTGGCAGAGCAGTCATGTGAAAAGGAAGGAAACGCAAGAAGTTTTTGACAGAAATGACATCCACCAAATGCTGATAAGTTGGTGAGAAGGATGTTTAAGGTTGCCCTGGATCAGCTCACATGAAAGAGATTAGCTGCTTCCTTGTTCAGCCAGATGTGAGATGGTCTTGGCTTGGGTAGATTTCTGCGCATGCAGGGACCTTGCTGGGGACAGGTATGGGAAGGAATATTCACCATTTGATAGGCTGCCATGGCCTATGGTGAGTTTCTAATGAGAATAAGAATTTCAGGGCCTCCTTGAGATAGGCATGTGCACCAAAAAATTGATGTAAGGGGAAAGAAATCTCAGATTCTAACTTCCGTTATTAGTTGATATTATTAACTGTCATTAGTTAATATTAGTCATAAAATACATGCATTACCAAAACTGTAAGTTAAATATCTTAAACAGAGGTAGGCAAGTAAAATAAGTGAACGGAGATGCTGAGTTGTGCACTCCTCAGCTCCAGCCATTTGTTACCCTGAAGAAAACTCTTCTCATGTTTCCAATTCTTCAGACTTCCCCAAAGGAAGCTGGGAAATCAGATGAAATTGCCTCAGTTTTAGAGGTGGGCACCTAGTTCAACCATTTATGAAGCGAGACCAAAATATATGGTGAATGTTTAAATTTGAAAGATGTATTACAGTAAAAGACACACTGCCGTGAATTCCCCTCAGAGTGAATTCCCTGTCACTTTGAGAACTCTTACTCCATAGTTCTTTCCACTTTCTGTAGCAGTTCTGGAAATCCTCCGTAGCGTCTTTATTTATGAGGTGTGATAAAAAGTATAATACACTGGCTGTCTTGTGCCACCTAATGGAAAAGCAGGCTCATAAAACATTAGCGTGTCTTCATCCATCTTATTCAGTGGATCTAGCGCTATGAGACTTGTGGCCCTTAACCCAAAATCAAAATGACTATGAGAGGTAAATGCTTTGAATTGATTCAGCACGTCAAGGCAGCCCCAAATGCATGACTAAGTATCCACAGAAGAGGACTTCAAGTGCTGCTCCAGAAAGTGGAAAGAATGATCGGTTAAGTGTGTTTGCAGCTGGGGGGAATACTTTGAGGGAATTATTGGCAATGTATCTTTTACCAGAATAAATTTTTTAAAATCTACGTTCATTGTATTTTTTGATCACCTCGCATAAATATTCTGGGGCAAGTACCACAGAACAAGTAGGAAGAGATAGATAAGTCTTTTGGCTGGGTGTGGCTCCCAGGAGACAGGTTCTTTTATTTTTCTTATGAGAAAGGTCATGCACTGAGCGTTGGTGTTGTCTCTTCACCAAATTCATTTGGCAAAACCTTAAATGCCATGATGATAATAGGAAGTGGGGCTTTGGGAGGTAAAAGATTAACTTCTTCCGTTAATGCACAAAAGATGTCAGCATCACTTTCCCAGTGTTTGTTACTAGACTTTGGAGGTAATCTTTCCCACTTGTTGCTCATTAGAGTTTCTTTAATAAATATTAAATTTATTTATGTTGCTTTATATTCCCTTTAAGTACTAGCACTATGTTTTTAACTGGTTGGTACTTTGGACAGAAATACAGGAAGTTATTTTGAAACGGAGGAAGAAAATGAAAAAAGACGCCAACTTTATAATAACTTTCCATTGCCAGCCAACATTCTGAACATGTTTAGTAAAGCCGATTAATATTATCAGAATTGCTATGTGTGGATACTTCATGTTCCATTTTCTGCAACCAGTTGTGTTGATCTTTTAGCTCTTATTTTTAAAAATAATTCTTACATTTTAAAATCTTCAATTGACATGTAATAATCATATACATTTATAGGTGCAAAGTGACATTTCAATACTTGCACATAATGTATAACAATAATGTTAGGATAATTGGCTTGTATATAATTTCAGATGTTTATTACTTCTTTGTTCTGAGAATGTTCAAAATTCTCTCTACTAGCTGACTTGAAATACACAATTGTCATCAACCTTAGTTATTGCACGTGAACTATATAGAACATTAGAATATGAGAAGTCACTCCTTCTCCCCACCTAACCATCCTCTTGCCTTCTCTCCTCCTCCTTTGGTGGTCTCTGGTAATCACTATTCTGCTCCACGCTTTTATGAATCTAACTTTTAAAACATTCTTATTTCTTGATATTTATTTACCACACCCACCAGGAGTACTGAAATAAAAATTTCAGTGCTTTACAGAGGTTTTTTAGGCTGTAAGCAATAGCAACATTCTTTAGAATAAAAACACAATTTTACCTTTGTGTAGTACATTAACAGGGGCAAAGTGTACATTTCACACTCTTGCTTTACTTTGTCCTCAGAGCATCCTGTTCTGTCAGATGCTATCTTGTGCTGTGACAGACCGTGAGGGAGGTTTTCAGACAAATGATGCTGGGTTAAAATTCCATCTGTGCCCCTTTGTAGAGGTAGAACTATTGTGGACTGAATGTTCTCAAAATGTTTCAGTTGAACCTCTAATCTTGAATTTGGCTGTGTTTGGAGATGGGCCCCTAAGGAAGTCATCCAGGTTAAAGGAGGTCCCAGGGGGAGTCCTGATCGGATGGTGTCAGTGTCCCTGTTAGAAGTGGCAGCAGATAGTTGTACTTCCTTTCTCAGTGCACAGGTAGAAAAGAGGCTATGGGAGGACTCGTCAATAAGGCAATAAAGGGGAACGTTCTCTAAGGGAGACGGTTTATTCATCGGCTTTCTAGCAATGCATGCATATATATAGGGAGGAAAGATTCATCACTTTGGCTTAGTTTTAGAGGTTTTAGTTCATGGTTGGCTCCAAGGCAGAGGCATCGTAGCTGAAGACCAGAGTGGAGGAAAGGTGATTACCACACTGCATCCAAGAAGCAGGGAGCAAAGCAAGAGCCAGACAGGAAGGAGCCAGGGGCCAGATATAGTCCCCAAGGTCATGTCCCCGCCGTGAGCCACCCAGACATGCCAGGCATCACTGAGGCCAATCAAGGTGAAAGTCAAGATTGACTGCCACAGTGGTCAAGGGCAGCCTGTCTAGAGCAGACAGGCTGAGAACATGATGTCCGTGCAGAAAGCTCAGCGATCTTATAGAAGACTATTAGTTACTTCTCTAGAGTCAGTGGTTTGCAAGACAGCAGATTTAATACAGGACATTTACCAGTTATAACATTCACCCACAAGCCAAATGCAGGAAGAGAGCAGAACATCTATCTGTGCACTGGAGGCCCAAAAGATCCAATCAAGGGCTGGGAGCCCATAGCAATGTCCCATTAAGTTTGTGCCTGCACTAAAAAGCTTAAGAAATCTACACTGGAGCCAGGATATGACACTCACAGCGGAGATGAAGACCCGAACTCATGCTGAAGTGAACAGCAGCCATCCCCGACAACAGCAAGGCCCCGAGCTCCTCCTGCAACAAGAACTGCCGAGTTCCCTTCGGGAGAATCAGCCGCAACAGAGCTTCTCCTGGGAAACAGCCGGCCCCTACCTTCTGCTCCGTTCTCCTTCATGTTGTGTCAGCAACAATCCTCAGGTGGATCTTTACTCCCAGAACTGCACCAACTCAGTCCAGCTGGGCGTTCCCGCTCAAGTTGACCACAATAATAAGTCTACCACAAAGGCTTGCAGACTACAGAGAAGTTTGGATTATATATTTTTAAGTTTTTAGAAGGTTTCGTAGGTAATGAAGTGGAGAATAGATTAGAAGAGATCATGAGTAATTGCTAATAAATGTAAGCAGAGCTGGGGATTGAGTTCAGTGGTTAGAGTGTTCGCCTAGCAAGCACGAGGCCCTGAGTTCGATCCCCAGCCCAATTAAATAAATAAATAAATAAATATATGAAAGCAGATGAGAACAGCTAGGACATTTTTATAATCCATTAATATATATTGTTATTTAAGGAATCCTACTGATGACATTTTAGTGAAACAGTCTTCGATCTCAAACTTGACAGCAGTGGTCTTATTATTCCTCAAGGTCCTTCTTTACAGATGGCTTCATGGCTTGTGAGGGAAAAACATTTTATTTTCAAGAAACATTACTGAACCATGTCTGATTATTTTAAATGGCAAGACATCCTTCAAAGTATGTGAGGAAGAATTGCATGCTTTAGATCCTGCAGTGATGAGGATTCTTATTCCAAAGAGAAGAGATGAACAGTTGCTCCTTGCTCTTTCGTTAGTTTATACTAGAGACCATTCAAAATAAGCTGTGCTATTTTGCCTACAGCCATAGTATTAGAATGAAGAATATTCTTTGTTTCTTAGGCTACCAGAGTGGGTTTGGTAAACAAAGAAACAAATAGTGTAGTTGTCTCTGAATATATTTAAAAAATAAAGAGTCTCTGCCGACAGTAGGACTAAGAATGTCTGCTCACAAAGTTCTTCAAAGAGGAGGCTGGTGTCCTTACAAATAAGTCCCGTGTCTGGTTATTCTCCAAGCATGAATTATGTGGAGGATGCGGCTATCTGACTACTCAGGGATTAAATTCCCATTAAACCACTGGCATGTGATCATGTAGTCATGGTGGATTGGAGGTCCCACCACAGGACCTGAATGAGTTTCCTACTCTTTTCCACTCCTCAGCTTCACTGCCATGACGGTGGACAGAGGTGGACTTTCTCCCAGTAGCAGTAATTTCCACTGCGTGAGAAACAAGCCAGTTCACAGTAATGGTTTCACGGGGCACCTGGTCACCCGACCTTGGACGGCTACACACACTGATGGGGAAGGACTGAGTTCCCTTTCAGAGCAGTCACAATTACAACTCAGTGAAAATGGTTTGCATTTTGGGTCAATTCTCGTGTACTTTTAAATTGGGAGTTCTATTAATTTTGGTTCAATAGGTTTGATATGAAGTGTATTAATATATATAGAAACATATAAAGTGAGGTTAAAATATATTGCCATCGTGATACTGCCTAAAAATAGTTTTGCATCAAATATTTAACAGTTTACACTTGTTTGTGTTCAGTTTGTGGTCTCTGGAAATGCTTATAAATCAAGCTAACGGTCATCTGGTTTTTATAGATAGTCCTTCATCTGCTGAAGCAGGATTGAGGTCAACTACAGCTCCTGGCTTTTGTGACTGAAGCAGAGACCAGTTTATCATCTGTGACATTTGGTGCATTGCTACATAGAGAACGGCCGTATTCAGAAGGCGGGCTTTAGAGAGATTCAGAAGAACTAAGGGAAATCAGTGTTTATTTAAAAAATTAGAGTTTCTGTGTCTATGTCGTCATTACCAAATTTTTCCTGACTATTTATTTTGAACTCAAGAGTCAATCAAATTATTTTTTTGGAATTGAGCTTTTTGGGCCTTCTCCTTTTCCTTCTTGAGCATTCTAGGCAATAAAGCGTTAGCCTGGATTTTCAATCTCTTTTTGAAAAATGTAACTCAAGTAAAATGCTTAATCTAAATGGCCAAGGTTTAGAGATACTGGACTGTGATGAAGTGACACGGAAATAGGGAATCTTTCTGGGTTATTATTTCTTTTGTTTTTATTTAAAAAATAAATGCAGAGGACAATTAAGCATGGAGACACATTCAGTTAAACATGCAAATAGGTCACAGATAACATTTTAAAAATGCTTTATTTTCTAACTATCAAGAATACTTCTGTTATATTTCGTTATTGGAAACCTTTCACAAGTTTTCTTATTATTCTCTTTTATCCACTCTTAAGTTTATTTGACTATTGTATGTTTATGTGTGCATCTGTCAGTGTTTTTCAGAGAAACAGAATATATATACTCTGAATATATATAATTATATATATATACATATATATAATTTAGGGAGTGAGAAGGAGGGACAGAGAGACTTATGATAAGCTGGCAGTTGTGGGGGTTGAAGAATTGCATGATCTGACATCTGTAGGCTGCAAACTCAGGAGGTCCAGGGACCTGAGTTCAGGTGACCTGAAGGTGTAAATCCCAGGCCCAGACAGAATACTGATGTCCCAGATCCTTCAAGCACGGGGAAAGCTAAGCTAAGGGGACACATTCTCCCTTCCTTTGTCTTTTTGTTCTACTCAGGCCCTCTGTGGGTTGGTTGGTGCCGCCCACTTGCCCTGGGGGCCCTCTCAAATGGCCACATTTTGAATAAACTCAAATTTCATTTTTATGGGCTTTTCTCATACTCTCTGTGGTGGGTGACTGGATAATCTGAATAATCTGGTTGAATTCAGGCCACTGACCAGGTCCTGGGAATAGTAATTGTGATGTATCTTGAAAGAGGGTGTCCATTACACTAGAGCCAGCCAGAATTCACTGGTTACTTAAGATTTGTGTATTTTCTTTCAGGTAAATATCACGTCTCAAAACTCTAGTTAATGACATTCATGTATAAATTCTCAGGGATGAGGTATACAAATGTTAACAATTTACCTTAAAACATATTTTTAAAATGTGATTGATGGCTGGGTGCTTACAGGAATGTGTAGATGGACAGATGTGTGATACGGCAAACATGGAAAATGTTTATTGTGGAATCTCGACGGAACTGTTTGGTGGTTCACTCTTTTTACATATCAAATTCCACGTTTTTCAAGCTCCTTCGGGAACCATATCACATTCATGAAACTCTCCTTGACATCTTTTTTAACCTTCTATGTGCCTTTGAATTTTTTTTTAATAGAGTAGACATTACAAAATTTGATATTTGATTACGCACTGTTAATGCATTTTCTGGAGTCATGTAAATAGCATTTATCTCTTTGACTAAGATATAATATTCTTGAGAGCAAAATCTAGTCTCATTGTGTTTAATTCCTTGCCCCTTAAGTCCCTTCCCCACCATTTACTGCACTTACGTGAGTATCCACAACGTAATGAAATGTGTTGGTACAACCAAGTTTAAGAGACAGAGAGCAACCGTGGCTCTTTCCTAATGTCCAACGAGTCCACAGTTTGTGTTTCGAGGATGCCTGTCCTGGAGCACTGGATAAATCTGCTTCTTGGATGGGTTCCTGTTTCCATTTCACAGGTCTGAAACAGCCATCCGCTATCTTTTTATTCTTTATTTTTAAAATTTTATTTTAATGGTACATTTTAGATGTACATGGTGATAACATTCATCACAGGGGATTTGTACCTGTACATGACCTATCTTGTTGCTTCTTTTTTTCCCATTCCCTTCCCTTCACCCCTCCTCCCTCCTTATTTACAAAAGCTTTGTTTCTAATTTTTCCTTCCATTTCTTATTTCTCTTGTCCCTCCAATCCTTTCCCCCTTCCCCTCCCTTGTTCCCTTTCCAATTTGGACATTTTCTTCCCTTTCCCAATATAATACATTTTAGTCTTTATTTACACTTTCAGTTTCTCACACCAGAGAAACAAGGCGGTATTTAAACAGGTGTGTCTGATTTATTTCACTTAAGAGTATGGTCTAAAGATGCACCCATTTACCTAGAAATATCTCAAGCTTATCATTCTTTACGGCAGAGTAGTACTCCATTGTATAAAAAAACCACATTTTCTTTACCCATTCCGCTGTTTATGGGCATTTGGGGTGTTTCCAAGATTTAGCTATTACAAACTCTGTAAACATGGGTGTGCATATATCGCTGCGGTATGATGCTTTTAACTCTTTTGGGAAGATACCATGAAGGGAAATAGCTGGGTCAAATGGAATCTCTAGTCCTAGTTCCCCGAGGAATCTCCACACTGATTTCCATAGCAGTTGCCCCAGTCTACATTCCCACCAACAGTGGAGAAGGGTTCCTTTTTCCCCACAGCCCCTCCAGCATTTGTTATTGGCTAATTTGTTGATAATAGCCATTCTTCGTGGAGGTAGATGGAATCTCAGGGTTGTTTTAATTTGCATCTCTCCAATGACCAGTGATGCTGAACCATTTTTTTATATGTTTATTTGTTGTTTCTACTTCTTCATCTGAGAAGTGTCTACTCATTTCAGTTGCCCACTTTTGGACTGGGTCTTTAAATTTGGGGAGTCTGATTCTTTTGAATTCTTTATATATTTGAGATGTTATAGCTCCATAGGAGCCACAGAGAAAAGTGGCTATGAGAGACATGGATATAGAGGAGTCAAATTCAATTTGTCCAGTGAACCAAAATCAGCTTATTGAGTTGCATTTGGAGCAGTTGGCAGTCTGCAGACTCCAGGACGGGGTGGAAAGCTGGTGAGACAATGCGATACCCACAATGGCAGTGAACAGATTACTTTATTCAACAGACAAAAAGTAGATGGATGATTACAGAATCATCAGAAGGTGGTTTGCATCAGGACTGCCTTGTGGGAGATTGGCACACCGACCTTGCCTTGCCTCAGTGACCGATGACCCTGTGGACACAGAACCGTCACAACAGGAGCTGCGAATTCTAGGAACAATGATCTCTAGCTTTGTGAACAGAAGTAATTAATCTGCACCAAGATTACTAAAATCTAAAAGCTGATTAATCCCTAAGATAAGAATACACAAGATATCACAAACATATTTTCTACACTCTCTATGACTTTTAAAATTATAACAATTTAATTGCTCACTTTTAAAAGATGTTATTTTTTAAAAATAAGTTCGAAATATTAAATGCAAAAATTTTTGTTGTTTTAGGAGTGACATTAAATTCTAATCTAAAAATGTATCCAGGCCAGCTCTAGAGAGCATTCCATTATTCATTAACTTAAAAGGATCTTTTTAGAGTCTGACTTCATATTTAAACATACTCAGCTAGGCTCTCGTGGGTGAATGTCTATTCCCCAAGAGTACGCGGAGTGTTCTCTCAGCCTCTGCGAGACAAGACACATCTGCTTCCTATTTCACCTTTGGATCCCACAGTTCTGACCTTCAAAATAATTACACCAGTTCCCAAAAATCTAGCAGACATGACTAAGAGATTACTTTTAAAAAATGATTACTATGGCAACACATAATATAAAATTTACCATTTTAATGGTACAGTTCAGTAGAGTTAAATATGTTGTTTTGACATTGAGCCCAACACATCTCCAGAACTTTTTCATCTTGCAAAACTCAAAATCTATACCCATTAAACAGTAACTCACCATTTCCTCTTAGTCCAGTTTCTGGCAACCACCATTCTACTTTCTGTGTCTATGAATTTATTCTAGATACCTCTTCAAAATGGAATCCTACAAGGAGTCATGTCTTTCTGAGACTGGTTTATTTCACTTAACATAATGTACCCAAGGTTTATCTACATTGCAATGTGTCAAAATTTCTTTCTTCTTTAAGACTGAATAACACTTAGTATATATAGGTATAGACATACACAGCACATTTTCAAAATCTGTTCATCTGTTAACGGCCATTTAGGCTGTTTCTACATCTTGGCTACTGTGAATCATCTGCTGTGAACATGACTACAGGGAGCTCTCTGAGATCCTGCTCTGAGTTCTTTTGGAAATATTCCTAGAATTGCTGAATCATATGGTAGTTCTATTTTTACATTGTTGAGGAACTGCCATACTGTTGTATAAAATGGCTGCACCATTTCATATTCCCACCATCAGTGCCTGGTCCTCAATTTCTCTTCGTCTTCTCCAAACCTTTTTATTTCCCATTTCTTGATAGTGGTCATCCTAATAGATACTGCTATGGCTTGTGGCTAAGTGTCCCCCCAAAGCCTCATGTGGTCATAGGTGGGGCTTTCAGAGGTGGCCAGATCTACAGTGTGTGATGCTGGGATGAAGTGTGTGATTACTAAATTAGCCCATTGATTGGCTTGGTGTAGTTCTGGGTGCAGATAATTGGAAGGACCAGCCTGAGTGTGAGTGCTACCTGCACTAAGGGTGTGTAGCGCGGATGGATTGTAAGGGACAGAAAGAGGGTTGCTGCTGGAGCTCGCTGCTGCTCTTCTGCTGCCGCCTCCTGCCTGCTCTGCGATACCAATTGTGGACTGAAACCTCTACAAACTCTGAGCTAA
Source organism: Hystrix cristata (assembly GCA_004026905.1). Taxonomy (NCBI): domain Eukaryota; kingdom Metazoa; phylum Chordata; class Mammalia; order Rodentia; family Hystricidae; genus Hystrix; species Hystrix cristata. The sequence goes on from PVJO010020779.1 coordinate 15,317, forward strand.
ATAAACTTTTCTTCCTTTAACTTTGGGCGTTGGATATTTTGTCTCAGCAATGAGAAAAAACAACTACGGCAGATACAAAGTATAAGAAATTACTTTTTAAATTAAAAAACAACTTTCTAGTCGGAGGAGTTGAAAATATCAAGGGCACATAATTCAATAAGATCAGTTTCCCCAAAGTAGTCATATACGGATGTCGTCATCTTACTCTGTATTGACTGAGTAGAATTTGAAAGGTAAACTTTTGCAATCGTCTTTTCCATGGTGAAGTTGGGTCTCTAAGAAACGACATCTTAAATCCGTGAGAAACTGACAATCCAAACTTGGTCTGCCCTGCCAAGATGGTGAATTAAAGTTGGTCATTACTAGGCATCTCACTATTTTCATTGCTAAAACAAGGAAGTTGGTCAATGTAAGGGGACCCGGATGGGCCCTGGAGTTGAGTGAAGCGGGGCTGACTGTGAAGCTGCAGACTGAGAGTATCCCCGGGAAGCTGGAGGTGGGACTTCAGAGGAAGCCAGCACTCATCTTTGACTTACATGACCCTGAAGGAATGTGGACTTTTGTCTGTATTATATTTTATTAGATCTTTCGACTTGCCAGAAAAAGTTGAAAATTTTATAATATGGTGACAGTTTAAACTGAAAGAAAAACACTGGTGTGCCGGACAAATAAGGCACATTTCAGGATAGAATGTGGCTTGCAGTCCAGCTGTTTACAACATCTGATTGAGATGATCTCTAAGAATGTCTAAAATTCTTTGATTTCCAGATTTTAAGAATATATTAATGTCAATAGTCAAGGTCCATGATTCTCAGTCAAAACTTGAATCATTTGAAACTACATGCTGCTGTCTTAGTTCACTAGCCTGGATGGCAATGACTCAATTGTTTGATACATAGACAATTGTCTCAGTAAGCGCTGTATTTATCTTCACTGACTTGTACTAAGAAAGATTTGTGTGACAACTCCTATCACATTTGAAAATGATACATGGCTCTCGGGAGCAAAAACTGTTGTCTTTCATTTGATTCCTCAGTCTGTATTGAATTTCTGCAGAACTGAAGAGATAAAAATACCAGTTCATGTCTCAATCAATTTCACAAACTGAATGACAGATGAAATTTCTCTTTTGGCTCCATATTTCCTGGTCTCTGCAGAATTGTTAGAGAACACTGGCGGTGACTAATAGCTTCCATTGGAATTTTTTTCTTTTATTAAGAGTGATTGATAGCGATGCTGGACAGTTGTGACCTACCCAGTATTGTTCTCTTTTCTTCCTCCTTTGTTAATAGAATGCTGATTTCTCAAGAGGAAACCATTTCTGTCACTTTCTTTGCCTAGAACAGTGGTTCTCAAAGTGTGGTCCTTAGATCATCCCCATCCACATCATTTGTGCAATTGTTAGGATTGTACGTTCTCAGGCTCTGCTCTACCGTGTAATTCTAACGTTTCGGATCTCTTCCACAGCTCTGGGCCAGGCGCACAAGCATTGTAATCATTCAAGGCGTGGCATACGATCCAGGTGTGTGGTTTTCAAATTTTTCAGAATCACATTAAAGGGTTTGTTAAGACAAAAATTGCTGGTACCACTCTCAGAGTTGATGGCTCTGTAGCTCTAAAATGAGACCTGATTACTTTAACAAGTTCTTTAAAATTTTTTTTCATTACTAGATGTTTTCCCTACATAATGAATACACTCACTGTGGAGACTTGGAACATGTCCACATTCCATCTTGATGCTCGTCTTAGGTGATGCTGACAAGCACACTTAGGGAACCACTGACTTGAGATCCTGTAATGAGAGTAAAGCCTGAGAATTTTCTTGGGATTACATGTGCATCAGTTAGCTGTCTCCTCATGTGTGCTGTGTGAAAAACAATCTCAAATATCGCTTGCACGTAATAATATGTGATTCCTCTTTAGTACATGTTAAGATGGCCCGGAATTTAGTTGTTCAAGTCTGGTTTGGCTGTCATTGGCTGCAGTTCTTTGTAAGTCTTTCATCCTTCTTAGACTAGTGGCTACTCAACGAGCTCAGTGCTGTAATAATGAAAGCAAAAGGTAAGCAATAAATCCCACTGTGTAAACCTATTTCAGTTCTAGCTCATGTTTTGGCTACTAACATTACATCAGCCAAAGCAAATCTCATGGCCAAAGCCTACACAGAGGCTCTCACGAAAGTCGAGGGAGAGAGAATGGATATTTGTTGAATGATACCTAATGTATCACATATGGAAAAAAGCACTTTCTTCCTAGCAGTTTTTTAAGATGGTAGTTTTGGATCTGTTAGTAGCTGACTTGGCAGCCATATACAAAAGCCTGCTTCAGACTAAAACTAATGCAAAAATATTTAGAGCCAAAAGCTGAAGATGGGCAGATTCTTGAAATTCTAGCCAGGTTAAAAACCAGATCTACCACTGAACTTTTTGGTTAGGTAAACAAATACTTGTGTTTTTCCCGAGCTAGTTCTTGTAACTCCAAATCCTTAAGTGCATAACCATGACCAAATAGTTAATATTTTTCACTTTATAGATCTCTATTACCCCTTGAGGCAATGGGTATTTCAAGAAATGCTGTATTTAAATTGTTGTGTTAAGATATTTATTTGCCAACCGTTGTAGTATAACGGTATTCTAGTAATTTGATTCAAAGTTAAGTACACTGAAATATAATTTATCTTTACCAAAGACTTGAAATACTTTGCAGCATTTCACTTGTTTATGTCCCCAAGCATTAAAATTAAGCATCTAAATGTCACTATGATCAGAAAGGGACTATATCTTCAGGAAGTTCAGAAAGATGGTGTAGATTAGAAGTTACATAATGATATCAATATCAACACCAGAAACAGCACTAGTTTAAATGAAGTGAGTTCTTAAGTTTTCTTTTTTCTTTCCAGAAAGTAGGTAGTCTCAGACTGGCATGGCTCTCCATCACCATCTTGGACCTAACATCCATCTTGCTCTGTTACTGCTAATACGTGGCTGCCAGTCTTCCCCCTAGTCCAAGGGGCAACCAGGTATCAGGCTTATGTGCCAAGCAGGAGGCCAGCCAGCAGTGTGGTGCTCTTCCAATGAGTGTTTCTCTAAGAGTCACTCAACACTTCCTCTTATATGCCTTTGGTCAGACCTTAATCACATGGACACAATGACACTGGGTGAGAAATATAATCCTCAGCTCAGCACCTTCCTCCCTTGCCCAAAATCATGGTTGCGTTACTGAGAAAGAAGAGGAGAATGGATATTGGGAAGGCAGCTTGTCATCTATCTCTGCCACAAATGCAAATTTCAGAAGAAAAAAATTAAATGTCTTTGATAGAAGTAAACAAAATCAAAGATCAACTAAAAACAAATTAGAATGGCTATAGGAATGAATGTGAATGTCTCAAATGAGAATTGGGAAATAAAATGTAAATAGCAGTGAGATGGGACTGGAAATCTGAATGGTGACAACAATCCATAAAAAAGGAAGCAGATGAGAAGTGTGCTTTCTCAGGGTTTACTGTATGCAGTTCTTGGAATAGAGGTAAATGTTATGAATAATTCAGTTTATAGAAAGATACACCATTACAGGGGAAAGTAATTCTTTTCAAATAAAAAAAAGTTTAAGTGTTTTTCAACAGGCTTTATCAGGCCATTTTGGATGAAATATCTTTTAAAATAGCTATTTCTGGTGTACTACACATATTCTCATTACGCAGCTTAGTGGTGAGAAATCTGCGCTCTATCGTAGACTTCCTCACCTAGAAGGGTATATAATGACAGCAATGCAAACGCCTGAGTTTACTCTGAAGCTATTTCCCATTTTTGTAAGTGGGGTTGGGAAACATCGTGCTGACTGCATCTGTTTTTCTTTGGTCAGAGAGGTAAATGTATTCTCATCTAATTCTCTTAACAACCTTGTGAAATCAGTGAATTTATTATTAGCATTTTACAGAGGACGAAACTGAGGCCCAGTGAGGATACTCGTTCAAGGTCACACAGGAAATTAGCAGGGAGCTGGAAGTGTTCACCAGGGCAACCCTCCCCGGAGTGGAGGAGAGAGTGGTGCCTTATGCTGCCATAACATTATTATGTAATAGTTTTTACCTGAGTAGGGAAACCAACGATTATCAGCAGTAGGAAATTGCTGGGGGAAGTCTAACCCTGCTTCTGTTTTGATTCATTCCTTCGTTTCTTCACGCATGTATCTGGCACGTGTTGACTGAGCCCCTCCTCAGGCAAGCACTCTGCTGCACCTCCGGAATGCGAAAGCAGACGAAGTGTAAACTTTGCCTCCCAGGAGTTGCATGCTTGCACTCAATTACTTGCTTTCTGTCTCACTCTACAGATTTTTGTTTTTATTACTCTCGTGCCATGCAACTTCTTAGCTAGGTGAGACCAGGAGGTGTCTATGGCCACCCATGGCAATAGGAAATGTCCCAGATCTGATTATAATTGAGTATGTTAACATCAAAGCCCCGAGTTACAGGGGCAGAGGACATAGTTCAGGAGTAGAGCACTAGCATGTGTGAGCTGCTGGGCTTGAATTCTAGTACTGAAGAAATGAAAGATATCCCATTATAGAAAATTCAAGGGGACTATTTTGCCAGCGAAAATATTACTTGCTAATTTTTCAAGGGAAGATATGCTAATATTTAGACTTCAGAGAACATAAGTGATGGGGCAAACAGGAAACCCATGAAGTTGCTCGTTCCCTTAAAGAGATGAAGTTGGTGAGAAGGTAAAGACTAGTTCTCACCTGAGATGAGTTCCTCACTCAAGGCCATTTCTGAGGTGGAAGGACTTGTCTCTCATCCCATCCTGGAGCTATTGCTGTGGCCTCCAGGAGCGAGAACCGAGGTGCAGCTCACAGTCCTCCAGGGTGCCTGCATGTTTGGCAAAGTTGGTCTTAGTTTTTGTTGAAAGTTCTTTTTTTTAAAGCTGCATATTTGATGCTAGCAGGAAAATCAATAATAACTACAAGCAATATTAAACCTATCATTCAAATTTAAGGCATCCTATTATTTTATTGGCAACTTGATTTGAAAATCCAGCTGCTCATGGCATGCATATGAGTAAGGACAGATGGAGGCGATTGTGAGAAGTGTGAAACGATGTTGCCATGACACCCTCAGAGACAAACGATGGCCCAGCGTGGGGGGAAACATCCAGCTCTCCGGGGCCGGGCGTCGGCCTGGAGCGGGCAAGTGTTGGCTTACAGTCCTGGGCCAGATTCATTTTTGTGTCATCTGGTTTTTTTTTTTAAGACATCTTGCTTCATTCTGACTGAATCTATGATGTTAGGAAATCCCCATTTCTGGGGTGTGGTCCCTATCTACACCCTCTTGGGATTCTGACTCATTCCAAGTAAGCAACAGTCAGATATGGAAGGAAAATCGGAAAAAAGCAGAGACTGTTGGCACAGTTATGAATCCGAATTACACCGCAGAGGCAGTAAATAGGGCTATTGTTGATCGTCGACGATTTACATTTGTACTGACAGTAGCCGTAATACCTGAAGCTGGGTCCTCTGAGAAGAGAGCAAATATGGTTTTTGTATCATCAAATGCAAGCTGGGCTTAAAATCTTAGTGGAAATGATTTCTTTCTGGAAATGATTCTTATTTTCAGTTCTTCTAAATGTTGCTTTTTCAGTTTTTATATTTTATCAGTACTCGTTTGCAGTACATAATGTTTACATTCCTCGTGTGGAGTTGGTACATGTATATAACACATTTTAATACCTTTTTTCACCCCTCTCCTCCCTCCTCTTCCCTCCATCTCTTGATGCCCTTCTCATTTGAGAAAGCTCTATCTCTCCCTACTTCCCATTATCTGTCTTGTATCTTGCTCTTTGTATTTTGGATTTGTCATATAAGAGAAACTATATGAAGTTTAAGCTTATGTGTCTGATTTATTTCACTTAGCATCCATTTTCCTACAAATGACTCAAGTATATCCTTCTTTATGGCAGAGTAGTGCTCCATTGTGCATAAGGGCTCACATATTTCCCAAACCCTTTAATCAAAGAGAGCCAATTTACACTGAAACCCCAGCCACAAAATGTAAGACGGGGCGGGGGGGAGGGCAGGGCAAACCCGGTGATGTGGGGTGAAAATGATTAAAGCAGGTTGTGTGCGTGTGTGAATTCTCCTATCACGACACTTATTAATCTGTGTGAACAATAAAGAAGAGCAGCAGAAGAGCAGCCAGTTCCACAAATGTAAGGCCGCCAGTCTCTTTGTGCACAGCTCTTCCGCAGAGGGGAGGGGTGCGAATCTGAAACACTGCGTAGAACGTGACGCTGGCTTGACGTCGAGAGTCTAAAGGAATGTTTTTGATCCGAGGGACCCAAAGCCCTCTCCCATGGATGCTCTGGGGTGTGGTTTGGAAATGTTTTCATAGAACCGCTGGTGTCTTTTAGGTTAAATTTCCATTTTTTTCTACTTAAAAATTAAAGATAATTTTTTTACAGATTTAAATTGATTTCCAGAACTTTCCCATCATTCCTTCTTTCTTAAAAAAAAATCACCCATCGAAAGGAAAAAGTCAAAATACTGAAGATAAAACCCCTTAGATATCCAAAAGGACTCATTAACCTCCAGGCAAGTATTAGGAGGCAATTTTAGTCCATGAGCCACTCTGTTCCATACAACAGCCTGTGAATATCATCATCTTATTTGTAACAAATGAAGCAAAACAAAAATCCCACACACCTGAGGCTTAGTAGTTATGGTTGTATTACTTCTGATAAGACACAAATGTTAGCAGTTCAGAAATAAGTATCTTTTATTTATCAGAAATGTATCCAACCAACAGTGATGCTGTAGCTATGGAATTAATGCCAAATGATGTAAGAAAATGGAAAGCAGATTCTCTAGAGAATCCGCCATACTAGCGTTGTTTAAAGCGCTTTTATTTTTTCTTTTTGTATTTCGTTCAATTTTTCAGGCTCAGTCAGCATTATCCCCTCTGAATGATTTCCTACAGGAGTGTTGTGGTTTCTCCTTATCACTCTGAGGTCAACCCTGTGTACTCACTCTAGTGTCTGCTGTGTCTTGTGACTCATAAACCGTCCATCAAATTATTCCTCTTTCCACCCTGCCCTGCCCACAGGCATTCCATTCCAGGGGAAGAGGAATGCAAAGAGCAGAGTTTGGAGCTTTTGTGGGAAATTCTTTCTTTGCTGACAGCTCCATAATTCACCTGAACATTTAACTACCCATGTTCTGCACCCAAACATGCTTATCTGCCCTCTGATCACGGCAGCTGATCAGTTCTTACTGTGCTCCGTCTCAGGCAGAGAACTACTGGCCAGGAGGGATCTGTATTTTCTCAGCAGACTGTGTGTCTCCTAGATGCGGTTCAGGATGTCACCAGGGTGTAGGTGCAGAGGGCTGGCTCTCGGATGCCAGCTTCGCCATTCCGTACACTCCCTTCACTACTTTGAAGAGCCAGGATCCTACATAAAGCATTTCATGTTCTCAGACTTCTCACACACATTGGTCTTGTTCACATGGAGCTCTCCTAGCAGTCCTCAGCCCTTGAATATTGTGCACTTAAAGTTTACTGCCTTTGGAATGGTGTGGGAAGACTGAGTGAGTTCTTAGGATTGCTGATTAAACTTGTCAGTTCACAATTAACATGAGATTAGGACCACCACCCTGCAAAACACCCACGTGTTCCCCACTTTGTTTCTAACAATTTGTCCTGGGCAAGAGGGTCTCAGCTGGGAGCGATCATCCACGGATGTTGCCTGGAGAAGGAGGTGGCCAGAGGGTGAAATATCAGTGTTTGCAAAACTGGATGAACACCAGTCCCAGCTTTGGTAAAGTGCGGATCAGCCAGGAAAGCAATAATCCTGTAGCAACACGCAGTCCTGGACCTTGGGCACCTTAGCGCATAGTATTTTTTGCTCGACTGTATGACCTGCAGAGTTATCAGGAGGGTTGTGCGTGTCTTGCTCACTGATGGTCACTTCCCCAGGCCCAGGTAGGCTCCATCTCCACGTGCTCTGGACGTAACTGCCACAGCAGAAGGCGCTGGGCAGAACCACTTCACAGTGGCCTTCAGAGCCTCTATCTGAAAGTGACACAGTGATACTGTGCCTGTCACTGGCTCCTAGTTTGCATTTTCATGGCTAAAGCAAGTCATACGCCCATGCTAACTTCCAAAGAGGAAGGGTGGGGCAATCCTACCCGTTTGTATAGAAATGGAAGTTTTGTGTATAGTCCTAATACCCACCATGTGACTGTCAATCCTGATACGCCAACTTTATCGGTTTAAGAAAAACCTACTGGATTAGGAAAGCATGCTCCTGGGTCACGGAAATGCGACCTTGGGTGCTACACAGGGTTCCTTGTCCATTCCTCTCTGGCACTGTTCCCCTGCTCGCTTTGCCATGAGATTTCTGCCGTGGAGCCTTGCCAGCCACGTACTGGATTTCCTGAAACCAGGAGCCGATTAAACCCTTTCTCCTCTAAGCTGTGGGTGCTGGGTCTCAGCAATGGGAAAGCTGACTAATATACACTATAACCCTCAAGATTCTGCTTCATTATATTTTCCCCAAATCATTTTAATGCTTCCCTAGGTTTGGAGACCCTTGACCTGTTTGGTTGGAGGAATTTCCCCTCAGTGGTTTGTCTTCTCCTTGGAAGAGCATCCTAAATACTGAATAGAGGATTATATCCAGTAGACTCCTAATAAACTACTTTTACAAATACCCATCAAGAGGAAACCAAATGCAAAGTAATTGTATTTTATTTCTATTAACAACAACAAAATACTTCTATGATTTCACATCCCATTGCTTTTAAGATCACATATATTACAAATAAACTCCACAAATTTTAAAGATTAGTATTTATCAACTTTTTTTACACGTACAGAAATATTTTAATGGTATCTGAAATGTTATTCATATAATTTTAGTACTGTCATAAGTAATAACTAAAAACGTTCTTTTAAATTTGGTAAAAACCATATATTTTACAATCTTCTATTTACATCTGAAATATGCCTCAATGTTACAAAAACATTCACTTTGACCTTTAAAATATGTGTACTAGGACCGGGGATTGAACATACTATAACTGACAGCAAACAGAGTTTGCTTTTGAGCTACACATTCATTGAGAGTTCATGGCAAATATTCAAGCTTGGCTTGATCAATACCACTCAAAGGAAAAAAAAAATCGTAGGAAATGTGCAAAATCAGAGGCTGGCAAAATTCTCAAGCTGGCGAGGTAAACAAAAATATTAACACCATAAAAAGTTCAAATAAATTAAATCTTCCTCTTCCCCAAGATTAGCTGCAAAGTCAGAAAGTTCTCTGAGAGTTTATGAGCATCTGGCTCCTCTCAAACCTCCGTGCTGGGTGAAATTGACACGGTGGGCAGAGCCGCTTTGCTAATTACATGCGTGCTGGTTCGCTCCACTCCGCGTCTTGCTGGGTCGTCCCTGGCTGTTATCTTCAGACAAGACAAAACACAGCACAACAAAATGATCATACAGAGGCTAACATTTGGTTCCCCCAAAACAAAGTTAAAACCCAGAACAGTAATTTTTTTCTTTTATTCCCCAGGGGGTATCTGTAAATTTTGAAAATATGCTTCATTCCCTAGGATCTTCCTCCCAAGCTTACGTGCTAGGAACTCTGACAATATTTCATACAGCTTCACTATCCGCTATGATCATTAGATACAAATTTATATGCTTGAATTAACAAATACATCTGAGTAATTCCAGGATTTTACTCTATTCTAAAAGTTTGTATTGTCAAAATCAAAAAAGCAAAACACTGTACACCTCACTTAAATATATGCCCTAACGGAAATATAAAAAAATTAATCTTGACCTGATTTTACCTGAAAATAATCGCAACTAGGCCTTAGTGATACTTTCTTAACAGATGTATCCAAAGAATAACATGTAAACACAGTAACAGCAGCACACACAGAAAGCCCAGCCACCTCTAAGTGTGTCTTTGCACACAAGAGAGTTAGTATTTTCAACCTGTAGGTATGAAGATTTTCTCGCTAACTTCACACACTACCACACTGTTCTATGACCTTTAGCTTTCTCAAACTCTCCTGAGAGAGAAGTACTACTTCTGTGCCCACAGAGCACTGGGCATTGGAGTCTTGTACCCTGCAGTAAGTTATCCTTATAATCAGCGTCACCAGCTCTGCCTAAATAATTGGCTGATAATGTGGTTAAACAATGCGCGACAATCTAAGAGCAACTGCTCTTTGCATCTTGCATCCTTGCCACTCTGGCAGAAGGGGTCTACTTCTCTGTGTTTTGTGTTCGATACTCATTACCTCAGTTGAATTCACTCTACTGTCGTTCTCCTTTAATTTTGAGAATCTTTATGTTTCATCTGCATTCTTCTACCCATTACTTGGGCCTCAGCCAAAGGAAGCTGTTTGTGATTTTGGCTACTTATAAAACAGTGTGAGATGCTGCCTGCTTATAAAGTAATTATTGCTTGTCGGGAGCCAACAACAACTTTGCATCCACCGGTGGGCTATCATAGAAAGACCTCAGTGCTACATCGTGTGTACCCCCATTTCACCAGATCACCTTCACCTGCTAGATAGGGTTTTTTTTTTTTTTTTTAAGGAAATGATCCTTGGCTCCTTGCCTGTAGCCTTAGTGGACAGGATCCTAAGGGAAGAAAGCTGGTTTATACTGGGTTTGCAGAATAACAGGCCTGGCTGGCAGGGCCCCAGGTCAAAAGCTTATTCTGTACCCATTTTCCTGTATTGCTAGTTCTTGATAATACCACAAGCTGACGTGGCCTCCTGATTATGTTTTGCGAGTTGTTTACCCTTGTTTTGAATGACTCAGCACATTCTTTTCATATGATGCCCTGCTGAAGCTTATAAGTGAAGATTGCACTGAGGCCTATAAATAAAGATTGCGCTTTGCAGGGGCGGCCATTCTGCTCGTCAAGCTGATGGCTCTGTTCTGTGTGAATATCTTTTGTCCCCCCCCCATCGCTCCTCTGCCCTATTCGGCTCGGCCGTGCGGGTCTTGGCAATTGCTTGTCACTCCCAATTCAACATCTTCATATTTTAACACACTAGTATTCACTTTATCCTGTTGCAACTTTTTTTCTTTTTTAAGAGTAGGAAAGACTTATTGGGGACAGGAATAGCTCCTGAGAAACAGCAAGTGTCTGGAGTGGGGTTGCCACTGAAGTGCTCTGTCAGGGGTAATTTATACAGCAAAGTCACAATGTGGGTACAAGGTGGGTCAAACTATAATCGACCAATCAGATTACAAGTATAGCTGCTTGGCTAATATAGATCCAACAGGGAATATGTCTTTTCTTCCTGTAGTGAAGGTTGTTTCGTTAACTACATGGTTTCAAAAAAACCCTCCTAGTTAAAAATTTTCTACCACTTTGGGAACGAATCACATGGCTTATTCTAATTTTCTATTTTTTATATTTGCTAATCCTAATTGTTTCTAATTTTCAAAGTTGAATGGTAGAATGTCCCCTTGTGTTGAGCGTATATGCGCCTGTTTCCACCTGTCCATGAGTATACAGGCACGTGAAGCCATCATATGATGACCTGTGTGACAGACCCCCAGAAACACAGGACAGGAAATAAGTTTATCTTTTCTGCAGACAGATGTTTCTCTTACTGAAGAGCTGCACAATCTATCGGGTTCTTTTGTGTCACTTCCCAGGAAGCACAGAGCCAAATTTTGCTGCTTTTAAAAAAGGTTTCCTGGAAAAATTATTTTTCTCTCCTTTTAATCTTTGCTTTTTTTTTTGCACTCAAGTGCAGTGCATCTTTGCTTTGGAAACAGATGAACTCAAATACATCTTGGAAGTTGATAGAGTATGAATTTTTCTTGTAAAAGTTAATTTTAACTTTTATCACCATCCCCCCATTGACCTATCTAAAAATGGAAATGGAGTTGTAATTAAATAAAAACTACACAACACCAGGGACTAGGAAGTAATCGGGGAAAATGATCGGCTAGTAGAGAAGGGGTGACTGGAAGGGCACAAAGGACAGTGACATAAGGAAAGAGAAACATACCGCTTTTGCTTACAGTACTGAGGGAAATACTAGACACAGAAGAACAGAAGCTGTATAAACAAGGACCTCGACAGAGCTGCTGGGAAAAAAGAGAAAAGCAGGTGTTTTTTTTTTTTTTTTTTTTTTGCCAGTAATTCCAAGGTCAGACATGATTTCTAGCTGGAGACAAGCCTTCTTTCACCAGCTTTTCCATCCAGTTCTTTTTGTTTCACTCCCAGATTTATGATTTCACCCCATGCTTCCAAGGCCCCACCAGAGTATAATTTTCAGTCCTCAAAAAGCCCAAACCAACACCACCTGCACTGGGAATCCTACCCAGGGAAATTAATTTTCTCTGACCCAAGTCAACCAATCATTTCTTTAGCTATTGTGGAAATGGGATGGGAGGAAGTGGAAAAGAAGAAAAAGGTTGCATATATGGGGCACGTGATTCGAGCAAAACTTTTCATGTTTTGAGAATAGTGCTAATGGTAGATCATTTTGGGTAAGGAAGGGCAGCTAATATTAACTGAATGACAATGATCGAGGTACTACTAGGAGACTACTTCACGTTCTGTTTCTCTCGTTCCATAAAGAAAGCGTCTGATTACTGCAGGGGACCATGGACGATGAGATGTCAGGGAGGGTGTGAGGGTGATGGACGCTGGGATGCAGGCCAAGAAAGCAGTGCTTGACTTTCAGCAACTTGAATTTTTACCTCTCCTATACTGTGACTACTGAATGGCTACATTTTGTGCACAGCTTACAAAACATGTTGAATACACTCTGGATATCGTGGGTGACCTGCTTGTGGTGGTGGGTTTTGGTTGAGTTTTATTCCACTTGCTCACATCTGCAAGAGGCTCATCCTCTGCTGAGGACCATTTTGGAGATCAAAGGCCTGCAGCAGGCCTGAGGGTCTTCCTGAGCATGGTGCAGCGCCCTCTAGTGGCCGATGTGTGGAACGCCTCACCACATCCCCAGGCCATCTGAGGAGGGGCAGCGACCCTTAACGGAAGTCCCGCTCGGGGCTCCCCAGGGTCTGACTAGACCCACATACTCTAGAAAATCAACAGTTCATACCTCTTGGGTAAACATCTCTGAAAAGTACAGAAATGCTCTGGGCTCTCATATTATTTTCTTTCTTTTTTGGTATGGAGATTGAACCTAGGCCTTTGCAAGGGGCGACATCCTCAGCTGTTTTTTATTCTGAGGTAGATTCTCACTAAGTGCTACAGCTGAACTCCAGCTTGTTCTCCCAGAATGCCGGGATTACAGGCAAGAGCCACCTCACCTGGCTTCATATTCTTTTCTTACAGATCTTACCTAGCTAATCTCTGCTTTGGGCCGAGGGCTGCTATGCCAGGGGAGAGAACAACCTAGCAACAGAGTGCTGAGGCAGACGATGATTTCAGCAGCAAGAAAACAGTTTCCAGTCCCTCTCGCCACGGGTACCTCCTTTCCACCTGTCCAGCCACCTCACCAGGGAAGGCTCACCTGCTCATTCATGATGGCAGACAGCTCGCTGAGCATGTCCTTGTAATGGGACCTCAGTTCTTCCTGGTACTCCAGCTGGTCCTCCTTGATGAGGCGCTCGTTCACGTCCAGTGCCTGGCCACAGGCGTCGGCAAATTGCCTTTAGCAACAGCATTAAGCGAATTAAACACCAGCCATACCTCATGGCATTGAGTCCACGGCTGCTATTAGACTCTGCCTGGGGAACTCGCGCCTCGCTGGCTGAAGGGGGGGGGCATTTCAACAGAAAGAATCTCACCTGAAGATTTCCTTCAAAAGCTTGACTTGGTTGTCAGGGTATTTCTTTGCATTTGTTTCTTCAAGGAAAGCTCGTGCGTAGGCCATCGGCCCGGCATTGACCTATTGGGAGAAGAGAATTGTCCAAGGCCGCCCTTCTCCTACACTGAGTTTTCTCCACAGTTGAAGGAGGGCAGCGGGTTGTGGTGCCTCCAATCTCTCACACCGCCGTGTGGTCTGTACCTGCTGTCCCCTGATTAGCCGCTCAGCCACCGAAGGGTGCACCCGAGTTCTGCCCTTCACGGCTACCTCCTCAGAGTGGTCACTGGCCAACTCTCTCACCAGCGGCTGTATGTGCGCCATGCTTGAGCTGTTCATCTGTTAACAGCTTTGAAATCTAGACTTACATCTACTAAGTACATTCACCCTATTTAAATGTATTTTCCCATCGAATGTTTGTTGTCTGCAGTAAGACAATGACTTCTTTACTTTCTGGCCCTTTCTTTTCTCCTTGAGTCAGCGAGAGGGATGGGAAAGAGGGTGGGCAGCTCAAGATCAGAATTGGCACCACAATTTCTCTTTTTCTCAGGCTCTAACACAGCTCCACAGGGCCAGGTTACTGGCCTGCTTTTATTTAAAATTTTACTACTTTGTTAATTAGGGATCTTTAGCATTAATCTTGATTTTTAAAAGATTGCATGGAGATATTGTTTTAACTGCGATTAAATTTTGTGCCGCAGTGAGTGCCTCACGCTCCTCACCCCAGACCAGGCCGGGCTGGGAGAGTGACCCTCAGGTGCCTCCCTCGCCGTCCTCTCACCACAGTCTCCCTCAGCTCCCTGCTCTACTTCCACCAATTCTTCAGGCCCCAGCACCAACCCTTGCTGGCTTCTCCATGCTGCTCACACTTTTGCAAATGGTTTATTCTGTCTCCAGCACCCGCTTCCTGTCGCAACCCTGACAGCCAGGTAAACACTAACGCACACCTTATCAACTAGTAGACATTCTTTTCTGGATTTGTTTCGGAACAGTTTTATAGGACACTTACTGGTAGATATGTACAGGAGTGCCATGGCACAGACCATACTTGATCCAGAGAAGACGCGATGGGAGAGTTACGGAAGAAGAAATTTTACTTCAACTACACTTAAAGGCATATCTACAGGCACCAAAAAGGCACATTGAAACTGGATAGAATTTTGACAACTCAGATAAAGGTGTTAGATGGTATCACACATGACAAGAGATGTTTCTTAGATTCTTTGCAAAGAAAGAAAAAAAACTTTGTGGCTTCCGACCTGGTTTCCCCGGTCCCGTGCATCTTGGCTGTGGGCGGTGCTCACTGACCTTCACACTGACACTCCCTTGGAGTTTGAGCTGCAGTCGGATCATGTCCACCTCGTCCATCGTGCAGAGCTGGGTAAGCTCCGAGACCTTCCTGGACATCTCATCAATTGCCACTTCAATGGGATTCAGCTCTGTGCTCGACTGGCTTATGACCTGGATCCTCTTTTTCACGTAGGGAAACAAATGGCTGGCTGCACAAAAACCACACAGAGGGATTTCAAGGGTTAGTGAAGGGCAGAGGGGTCCCCTGGAAGTCAAGAGGATTGTGTACTGTTTCATGGTGCAGGAGACATTTCATCTGCATCGTATTTTTGTGTGAGTTTTCTTTTAATTTTCTCCTGGGTATCATCTTCCCTCACATATTTTAGCTTCTGCCTCACTACATTCACCTGGTAAACTGCTCTTCCCTAGATAATAGGAATCTAGTCTCAGTGCTAGATCAAGACCTTTAGAATAGCCCCAAACTGAAAAGATTAGCGTTTTCATCACAACTTATAATTCAAATGAAATTGACCCAATAAAGAATGCTCGAGTATATATTGAATAGTAGGTAACAACTTCGTTCTAGATTGTTTTTTTATTACAGATGTTCTGGGTCAGTTTCCTGGAGGTGAGAGCTTCTCCTGGCCTGGACATCTGATGCACAATCCGGGGCTGCCTCTCCCAAGGCAGCGCGGATGTCTTTTCCTCCCGGGCGACCCTGGCTCCAGACTGCAGCGAGTTTCTGGAGTTGCTGCTGGGGGTTCCCATTTCATCTCCCACGCTGCGCTCCCCTACGTTTCTTGCTTTACTGAGCTCCTTCCCCTACTAGACTGTGAGCATCTTAAGGGCAAGAATCATGCTTTATTTATTTGAATCGCCAAGAAGGGAACAGCGGCCCAGCACCTCCTCGGAACCCATCCAGTGTCTGTCGAATGA